>KQ954516.1:0-111162 GCA_001541205.1 Rhodotorula sp. JG-1b | reverse complement strand
AATGTCGGAAGAGAAGAGCTATGGATGGTAATCCATCTGAACTTGGAAGTGGCAACTCGCTCTTTTGAAATCCCCGGAGCCTGCAGCCTAGCTGGTCAGAATTTTCCTTGGACCTTCCATACCCTTGCAACATCGGTAGTCTGCAGACAGCCGGGTGTCTGCATCCCAGCCAGCCCATAGCAGCCGCATTGCCAAATGCAACTCTCCCAAGGCTCTTGTTCTTGTTCTTGTTCTTGTTCTTGTTCTTGTTCTTGTTCTTGTTCTTGTTCTTGTTCTTGTTCTTGTTCTTGTTCTTGCTCTCTTCTCATGCCCTGCAAGCGGACGGTAGGTGGAAGCTGAAACCTGTAACCAAACAACGCTGAATCAAACATATTTCACGAGTAGAGAGCAGTGAGGTGAAGAAGAGAGGAGCTACAACGGGAAGGCTTCGCTTCAAGCCGAGATCGAATCGCCAAACTTCCGCCTGTCACCTTGACCCCAAAACCCCATTGACATCTTGATCTCGAGGGCAAGAATATGGGAGTATAGTCTGGGAAAGATCAAGGCAGCGAAGGCTCAAAGGGAAATGTGCTAGAAGAAATGACGTAGAATTGGAAAAAAAGGCGCCGTCAGAGACTTGACCTTTGAAGCGAGCGAGCGAAGAGCGGACAGACAGTCTGAAAGAGCAGACCTAGCAGAGGCAGTCAGGCTTGCAAGCGTTGATTAGAGAACCTGAGTGTGAGTCTGGAGTGGGCCGAGGAAGGCATACATAGTGGCGCAAGCAAGCAAGGCTATAGTCATAGCTTGAGCAGGGATAGTAAGTGGGCAAGTCTACACTGAGAGACTCCATCTCTCAATGCTCTGCCTCAATCCAACTCATCACCCTGGGCATATCTTTGAGGTTCCAGCGCAGAGCAAATCACGGTAGAGCATAAGCAGTGTACAGTGACAAGGCGTGGCCCTTTGTATCAGCGAACCGGTGCAATTCACCTATACCACTACTAGTTCAAGGCCGTCTGGCTGACCTGGCACGCTTCTACACAAGTGCACCTCCTTTGTTGTACCACTGTCAGCCGGGGCAGAGTCACACAAGAGAGAGTATCCCGCGCCGGATATGACCTCGAGCTGGAATTTGCAAAATCAGCCGAGAACAAGCCACAAGACGAGCAAACAGAAACGCGTACCAGCTCTCCAGAGTCCAGACTGCGCACTTCAACCAGTCTAGAGGAGACGCCATCTGATATCAAGCACCGGAGTCAGCAGCATAACGGGCGTCTTGAGTTGAATGCAGGTTGACTTACAGATCCGCGAGTCTTTCGCAACTGCCCTTTCAGGATGCGAGTCCCAAGTGAAGAGGACAGCCCCCACTGGGCAGCCCCAGGCATTCACAAAGAAGGCCACATCTGTAGACCCATGAGAAGCGCAGATAAGCGCAGGCACTGCACTAGCGCGGCCACCGAAAGGAAGGGAACAGCGTGCACTCACGGTCAAATACAAGAAGATGCCGATCTTGAGCAGCTCTGAATAGCCCGAGCACCAGACCTCCCTCCGACAGGTGCGCCAGTGGGAGGAGATCATCTGTCGGGATCGGGAGGAGGTCCGGCACGGTCATGGTGCTATCCAAGCAATGGAAGAGTCAGCACCTCGCCTTGACAAGGCAACCTAGACGAGAAAGCACCATACCGCATTGTCTCCATATCCATCACTTCAATGTGATGACGATGGTACAGGACCAGATGACCCTGTAGAATCTCGATGCGCAGGGGCATACCAGCGCTGACACCTCCCGACCTGTCAGTCTGAGAGGCTCAGGCGCCCAGTGGAAAACAGACTCTGGACAGACTCACAGCGAGTAAAGCTGCATGATCTTGAACTTGCGCGGGGTGGCTTGTGAACGCAGCTCGGTGTCGCCATCAAGCCCTAGAAGGGCGAGACGCGTCTGGCCACCGCCGTGAGTCATGCCTGCCAAGGAACCGAAAAAAAATGAGCAAGCATTCAGCAGAGCCCAACGGCAGCAGATAGATGCTGTCAGCTCACACACAATGACCGGGGTTTTGCCGAGATTCCCCGTGCAGAAAGAGACAACCTTCATTTTTCCGCTGAGCCTTTGCGCTGAGATGTGGTGATGTTTCCGACCACCGGACAAACCGGTCAGCCTCTGCGGAAACAGGGAGAGGACCGACAAAGCAAGAAGAGTGCGCACCCTGCTCCGCGACTGACGAGACGCTGCCGCTGCTAGAGGGGACGACGCAATCCAAAGGATACGCGAGGAGGACACCCTCGGCCAGAACGAGAAGAAAGTCCTGCGGCCCGGCCCACCTTGCCAAGCGCGTCACTCCCGACAGGTGTAAAACGCGGCGCAGATCGCCAAGTCGATCCAACCAGGCCACATCGACGCCGCCGGTTCCTCCGGCGAACAGCAGGTCGCGGCCTGCGACCCGGACAGACAACGTCGCTGCTATGCCGTTGTACGTTGTCGGAAAGGCCACAGCTCGACGAAATGCTGGATTTGCCGGCGCACGCTGGGCGACGACGTCCGAGATGGCAGCGAACCAGGCACCGGCGGCTGCCCGAGAATCGACAAAGAAGGTCACGCGACCGGCGAAGCGCCCCAGCTGGCGATACGTGACTGGATGCAGCTCTATAGCTGCACTGCGCCGCCCGGCCCCCACCGTACGACCCTCCAACGAGTGCTTGGGCTCTGCGAGCGAGGCCGGAGGCTGCGAACTGGGCTCGAGTCGAACGAGGGCGAGAGGAACCGGTCGACGCTTGATGATGTACCGTAGACGACCTTCGCGGTCCGGACGAGGTGATTTGCTGAAGACGAGGAAATGGTCGAAAAGGAAGGCGAAACCTGACCGCTGGTCTCCGCTGGCGAGCTGCCAGATCACGGGTCCAGAGTGCAAGAGGCGCCGCGTAGGACTGCTCAAGTTGAGATCCTGCGCGGGGCGTTGTCAGCTACACTGGCGTCAAATAACAAGCCTCGGTCATACACTCACTTGGACGACATCTTCGCGGAACAGGAAAGAGTGGTCGAGGTCTAGCAGCGCGGCTGCTTGCTTCGTCCGTTCGATCTCGCGGTCCGCTTCGGCGCTCTGTCGACGCAGGGTGACCAGCGCGCGCTCGACGCTGGCGGGTCGAGAGCCCCCCGTCCCGCATCGCTCGAGGATACTCTCCAGCAGGAGAATGTAGCGCAGAGCTCGAAAAGTCGGACGGCTGTGAAACGTGTCAAAGCCCCGCTTGCAAGCTTTCGGGTTGTCGTGAAAGAGCTGAAGGATGCGTGAGAACAAGACCCCGTCAAAGCTCTGTGTCCAGCGTATCCACGTACCTCGAGGAAGTCGCGGAACGCAGGATTCTCCGTCTTCTCCTGGCGCAAGCGTTGATCGGCCAGCGGGAGCCTCGTGATGTACTCGTGGTAGGCTGGACCCCACTCGAGCGCCGCCCGTTCGACAAGATCGCCCACCGCATCGGCGTCGGCATCTCGCCCCTGTAGAAGCCGTAAAGCCGCGAGGAAGGAGCCGCTATGAGCGCGGATCTGGTCAATGTTGAGCAGTACTTCGGACAGAAACGCGGGTAGGCGGGACCGGGGGATGATTGGCGGGTTGCTGGTCCGAAGAGGTTCGGCGAAAGCCTGTGAGAGGCGAACGATCAACGAGAGCCCCAGCGTCCGAGTATCTCCCGCAGCGGCGACTTGCAGTCTCCACAAGACACAGATCGTCATAGTACGACTGTTCCCCTTCGAGCAGTTCGGTGATTTGGTTCTGTAGTGCAGAACGTTCGCTAGCAGACGTGGGCTCCTGGCGAACAAGCGACATTATCCGTGGCGACTGGGGACAGGCTGCGCTGCATGTCAGCAGTGCGTCTGCCCTGCTCAGAGCTAAGTGGACGCACTTGCTCCTTGCGGGACGAGGTGAAGAAATTGTGTGAAATAGCGGCCGGACAGTTCGACCGATTTGCGAGTCGAGAGACGCCGCGGAGGTGAGGATCGGAGAGTACGCAGCGCAGTCGGGCGCGGTCAACGGGAGGGAAGCAACGCAATGTCTCTCATGACCGGCGAGCAACGAACGGGTGGCAGAGTGTGGTCATCGACACCCTGAACCGGCGCGGCCGCCGCCCAGCGAACCAGCGACGGCTCGTCTCTCTCCTCATCACCGACGCGACCACCAGCATGCTTCGAACAGTCTCCAGGCAGGCTACACAGCTCAGGGCTCACGCCCGGCTCGCACACAACCAGGTCGCCCGGACGCCAGCGTGAGTGGACAGATCTCGCTCGCTTCGCTCTACGCCGATGCCTCGTCCGAGGCAACACTCGCCTCGCCGCCGGGCACGAGATTCGCATGAACCCACGAGTCTGTGGAGCAGGTCGTCTCGAGCCCGGTGCGATGCCCGCGGGAGCGTGCGAATGCGTGCCGCGATCACGGCTGCCACACTTCCCCGCGCTCTCGGGCGCATACGGGCATGAATCAAGCACACAAGGTGTTCACCGAATGGTAACTGACTGACCGCTCTGCAAATTCTATCCTGCTAGGGAACCGCACACTCCGCCTCAAGTCAGCACCGCCCAATCGCCGAACCGCGAAACAACTTGGTCCAAGTCGCAGGCTCCTCGGTGCGAATCTTCCCTTCTCCGTGACGGCGGACAGCGTCCGTTCTCGACGACCTACTGTTAGGTTGGAACACAGTGGGGGACGAGGCGTCCAGACACCCAGTTCACCCGGACTGACAATGCCGGCTTTCCCAACAGGTCCGAGGCCATGGTCGGCCCTCGCTTCGAGCAGACTTCGGAGCTCTTTCAGCCTCGGCCACTGGCGGCAATTGAGTTGATCAAGGAGGAACCTATCCGCCTGGTCGAAGGGCGTGTCGCTGCTTGCGATGGCGGTAAGTCACCTCTCCCGCCGCCTTCCCCGATCGCGCCTCCACGGGTGCGCGCCAGCCCTGCCCCTCACGCCGTCGGACACCCCACTCTGCGAGACGTATGAGCGAGGCGGACAACCATCAGACGCTGACCTGTGTCCGCTGCTGCAGGAGGGGGAGCTTTGGGACACCCCCGAATCTTCATCAATCTGGACAAAGAAGGCCCGCACAGCTGCACCTACTGGTACGTTCTCGTTTGACTGGACCAAGTGTGGGGCATGCGGGCAAATGTCCGGCCCGTTCCGTTGTGCGTGCTTGCGACTGCGTGCTTGATCGGGTCTGACTGTTCTCCCATCTCCAGCGGCATCCGCTATGAGAAGGACCACCACCACCACGGTCACGGACACCCTGCCGGCGGCGTCGACGGAACTTTCTCTGAGTGATCAAGGGCTTGTCTAGCTTTGATCCCCTGTTGAAATCAGATCTGAGGCTCTCCCCGATCTGACCGCGCTTCTCCTTGAGTACGAGCCTGAATGCCTTGAAATCATTGTGACATGCAAAAAGTCGGGCAGTTAGGGAAGAAGCGCTGTCAGCGTATAGCTAGCTGGTCGATCTTTTTCGACGCTGATGACGGTCGACTTGCCGCTCGCCTGCACCGCCGCCTCCTCCTTGCGCTCCGCTTTCTCTACGCACCCAGTCTTTCTCCACACCATGTCAGGGATGAACAGCTCCGAGATCGACGACCTTATCAGCGCCAACATGGCGAGCGGCAGCGGCGCCGGCTCTGCCGTACTCTCCGGCGAAGGCAGTGGAAGCGCTGGAGTCGCTGGGTTCAACCCCGAAGAGGCACAGAACGATGAAGCCGTGAGGACTAGTCTCCCCCCTCATCGTGCAGATGCAACATCGCTGACCCCACCGAGAGCACAGATCGAGCAACAGTTTGCCGTCATGTGCTTCGAGCAGGCAGAGGCTTACTTCAACCTCATCACCAAGGTCAAGCCCTCTGAGCTGAAGCGGCTTACCAAGTGGGACGACGAGATCATGGAGTCGTTCAAGACGCACTTCCCGGACTACCAGTCGGACGAGAAGCTGCGGATTCTGGACGAGAACGAGATGAAGAGTCCTGCGGGAAAGAAGCGTTGGCGCGACTTCATGATGCCGTTCGACAAGAAGATCGGTCCGTCGACTCTTCTCTACTTAGACCTTTTTCTCCCCTTATCGCCGCGGTGCTGACGCGAAGCCGGTGCTCATCCGCAGACGAGTACAACTTCGGAACGTTGATCCGAACGAACTGCGAGGAGGGCTACACCGAAGAGAATTCCATGTTCGGTACGTCCTTTCTGTTGCTTTCCAGGGTGTGCTTCTGGAGAGGCTTTGCCCGCTGGCCGACGGCCAAGATGAGCGCGCCACTCCAGGTTGTTGCAGGGTAGTCGAGCTCGAACAGGCGCTGAGGTGCAGGAGACTGACAGCCTTGCGTTCCAATGTTCAGGATACCGTTTGCAGTTCTACGCTATCGAGATTTCTCGGAATCGACGAGGCCTCAACGATGTTGTCTGGAAGCGGGCGCAGGAGGAGTCCTCATCGTAAATCTTTGGCGCATTGTATCATTTGGATCGTCTCTCGTCGCATGCATGCGGCAAGACCGAGAGATCGAACCGAAGATCTTCCCGAGCCGGCGAGAGAACGAAGCGCGCTCGTCTTCGGCGAGTAAACTGCTAACGACACCGGCCACGAAATGCGGGACGGACAGCGTGCAGCTCTCCCTCTCTCTCGTAGGCCTTTCTCGCGGAGCCCGCGCTCTTCGTCGCGACCCGGAAAGTATGTCCTGGACCCTCTAGCTTTGGCAAACGAAATGAGAAACTACGAAGAAGATGGAGAAATAGTAAGCAGCCCGTTCCGTTCAACCCCGAGTCTTGCCGAGTTCGGTCGGAAGGTTTTCTAAGTAGCGAATGATGCGTCAGTCTCACTCGCGTGTACTAGCCGTACCAGTAAGTGAGGCACTGGACTGACGTTTGGCAGCAGCAGACTGGGCGGTTTTGGCGGCGGAGTACTGTGGGGTGTATGTTGGTCAAGGAGAGAATCGCTAACCACGGAAGCAAAGAGCGTTGACGTACCACAAGGCCAGCAAAGAAGCCCACGAGGATCGACGACACGTTCGCGAACGTGGCAGGGTCGCCGAAGAAGAGGATGCCCGAGGCGGCGACCGGAAGCTTGTTCAGAGCGCCCACCATACTCTGCACCACGGAGCGCACGTTAGTCGGCACTATGGATCAAGTTGAAGGGATGGTGGACGTACGAAAGTGGTGGAAGACGTTGTCCGGACCGTCCACGCCGTGCAGTAAGAAATGAAGACGGCGGCGGCGCCCGAGAAGGCCATGAGCGACAACAAGGACGTCCGCGTCGCCTCCGGGCTATGAGGGTCAATTCGTCAGCTCTATGCGGCGACCTCTTCTGGTGTTCGCAATGCCGCTCACAAGTTGCGAACAAGGTTTTCGCTCGACCAGTCTTCGAAGAGGACCGAAAAGAACACGAGGACGGGGATCGACAGCAGGTTGTTGTAGTACATCGAGTCCCAGTCCTTGAAGTTGGTGACCTTGATGCGCTTGCGCATGGCGAGGACATATCCCGCCGATACGAAGCAGTTGACCTGCAATCAAGGGAGGGGTCAGCTTCTGGTCGATTCCTCGCAGCAAACCACAGTGGCTCAAGATACCATCATCCACGCATATCCGACGCTTGATTGCCCTCCCGGCTTGACCGGGGCCTCGATTCCGTTGAGCCAGTTGAGGAGATCCGTACTCGCCGCCATGAGGGACGACAGGACCTACGAGAGTCTGAGAGTCAGCAAGAAGGTCGGGATCGCCCGAGCGTTCTTTCCAACGTACCATGAGACTAAAAGAAACGAGGGTGAGCGGCGTGACGGAACCGCCGAACCAAAGCACCTCGCCGTAAGCGATGAGGATGATTGTCAGGTTTTTGAAGATGGTGTACACGGGGACGGAGAGGTATTGCTGCGCGGTCCCGGAAGCGTCAGCATGCTGATGTTACTACAGCGGCTGTAAGTTTGTGCCTGTACGCACGAGCGACTTGGATCCAGTGTAGATGACGGTGACGAGCAAGAACGAGATGGGAAACCACTTTCGGGCGTCTTCCCGGTCCCAGTCGCGGAACGTGATGACCTGCAAGCGTCGAGAGGGTTGGGTCAGCGACGTGAGCACGTTCTGCATGCGAGCGACCCCTTGCGCTTACGCCGAGGCGTTTGGCGACGATAACGCAGGACACGCAGACCACCGACTGGATCGTCAGAAGGAGGAAGTTCATGTTGAATTGGGAGCCCGAGACGACATATTCTGAAAGCAGAAGTACAAATTTAGTCGACTTAGACGCTTTCAGAACCGTCTGCATTGCGGCACTCACTGTTGATAACCTGGCGGGTAGAAATGGAAAAGCGGGAGGGAAGGTGGCCTTCCAAGTCAGTTACGGTCCGGAGGCACACAGTGTGAGCCAGACAGGAAGCGGGATCCGAGTCTCACCGTCATCAGGATGCTGGAGGCGCAGTAGCAGAGCACCGGCAATGCAGGGTGGTTAAGCAGGTGATCGAAGTGGGATGGAGGCGGCGGGCTGCGCGCGCTGAGACTGCCCGTGCGCGACGAGCCGTACACGCCTTCCTGCTCCTCATCGAGAACCACCTTGTAGGCGCCCTTGTCGTCGTGCGCGGGCGTGGTCATGCTGGCGGGTCGGAGTTGCGGCGAGAATGCGACGTCGGCAGGATGTTTCTGAGAAGAGAAAGCTCTTGCTGGGGCAGCGTCAGCGCGGAATGCAGTCCGTTCCGCTGGAGTGTTTGCCTAGAGAGCGATCAGTCAAGAGCGCTGACTATGAAAAGGCTGGCAGAGCTGGTTTGAACGAGAGGCGGCGCGTTGGTCGAGGCTCGCGACTTCGCGCGCGTCCACCGACACGCGTCGCTGCCCGGAGCAGCTGCAGCTCATCTCGATCATTTTCCCACAGAGCAGCCACTTGAGACTGCCACAACCGCAGCGCGCTGCATCGTCATACGAGTCTTGCCAGGAACTCAGTATATCCTGCTCACCGGCTCAGTTCCTGCTATCGACCATCCGTCACCTTCGCCTCCGACTGCCTTGGATTCGCCACGTGCATGCAACGACTGCGGCAATGGCTGCTGCGCCACGAAGTCTCTATCGACGAGCGTCTGGCGCTTGTCAAGGGCGATGACGGCTCTGCCGCAATTACCGCCCTCGCCGACATTCTGCCCGGCACCACGCGTGCGTTCGCAGCTCTTTCAAGCTCGCCTTTGCAGCGCACAACATCGCTTCTCCTGGCTGACCTTTCCTTTTGCTGGGGAGGAAAGTCGCAAAGATTCCGAAGTCTGCTTGTCTCTCGCACCGCACGTCCTCCCTCGCCATACGTTCCGACTCGCTCGATGACCTCCCGCCAGCTGTCCGCTTAGCGGTTCACGTCGCGCATGAACTTGCGCTCGGAACCGCTTCCGTCTGGGCAGAATACTTGGACGCCTGTCCGTCGTCACCGGTGCCGGTGGCTCTCCTCTGGGATCCCGTCGAAGATCAAGACGCGCTCGCTTGGCTCCGGGGCACGGCCGTCGAGCGCGAGATGCAGAAACTCGGTTACGACAAGGTGAGGACGCGGACGGGATGTGCATGCGTTGGACAACTCCACTCACGCGAGAAAAGCCTGCCCAGCGGTGGATTGGGCGTTTCTACGACGAACGCGTCGGCGACCTCTTTGCAGCAACGAGCGTTTCACGGCCAAGCCTGCCCCTCTTCCTGCACGCCTGCTCGCTTGTCGTATCGCGAGCCTTCCAGATCGACACCTATCATACTCTCGCGCTCGTGCCGCTCGCCGACATGTTCAATCACTCGGATTCTCCGCATGTGCACCTCGCCAGCGATCATTGGGTCTGCAGCGTATGTGGTGCGCTCGACGAATGTCCTCACGACGGTCAGCAATCGGATGGATATTTGCCTGCAGCATCGGGCGCGCCGTCAGCAGACACTTGCGATATGGTTTCGGAACGATTCGTTCTCGCGGGCGAGGAGGTCTTCAACACGTACGGTCCCTTGTCGAACGCACAGCTGCTGGCCTCGTACGGCTTCGTGCTGGAGGCAAACGAGTACGAGCACCTGCTATTCGACGCTGCGCACGTGAGCGAGGCAGTGTCGTTCCGGCGGTCCGACTTGGGCTCTCGTTTGGCGACGATTGAGCGCTGGATCCGATCCGGAGAAGATGTCGACCTAGGTGCTAGATTCGCAGAGCATCCCCTCATCGCCGATGCTCGCCTCCCCGACGCGTTGAGCATCGACGCGGAGGCGCGACTCGACTTTCGATTCTTCCTCTTGGCCGTCTGGCTCGCGCAGGACTCGACTCGGGACACTGACGAGCCAAGCGAACTCTTCAGAGACTCGCTCGCGGTCGCAGAATCGCTAGAACGCGTGGTCGCAGATGCCGAGTCATCCGCCGGCGAAGAGGAGGTTGGCGGGGAGGCCGGCCCTTCTGCTACCCGCGCCATTGCACGGCAAGTCGCGGGACTCATCGTTCGCACGTGCCATGTGTATCAAGAGCGCCAGCGCGAGCCTGAGCGCGCTGCTGTTGAATTGCTCGACGTGGCGGACCGGCTGGCGCAACAGGCAGGTTCCTTTCGGTCCAGGCGCATTCATCTTGTACTCGGGACTGACTCGCCGAGAAACGCAGCCCTCGCACAATAATACTCGCCTAGCGCTGCGCTATCTGGCAGGCGAGCGACTCTTGCTCGAGCACGTTCGTCTGCAATGGACATTTGACTGAATTTCGTTAAGCGGCCGCTACGTGAGAGGAGAAACAAAGAGAACACTATGGGAGCGAGCGAGAAGGGGACAAGAAAATTGGATCCGGCTCGTCTAGAGCTCGAGCAGGAGCGGGAAATTTAGTGCGTCAGCGGGCGCGTGTGGAGGTAGGCGGGACCAGCCCGCCGGACCATCTTGTCCATGCGCTTGACCTTGGCCGCCGGGGCCATGATAATGGTGTTGTTCTGACACATCGTCCCTGGTGCGACCGCACCCATATCTGTGCAACTGGAGCCAGCGCACAGCGCGAAAGAGTAGGCCGAGAGGCACTTGAGGTAGGCGCTGGAGGTGTCGTTGCTGCCAGAAGACGGCCCTGCGCTCGGACTCGCCGGAGATGGTTGCGTCGATGAGTGAACGCTGCCTGACGACGTCGTCGACGTCGAGGATGCCTTCACTGAAGACGTCTTCGACGAGGCGGCGGCAGTCGCGGTCGACGTCTTCGTTGGCAGAGCGGACGTCGCCCTCGACGTCTCCGTTGGCGCCCCGACAGATCCGGACACGACGTGCCGACTGACCCACGGCAATCTCGTGGCGGTCGGAGTTCCGATGCTGACTACGGAAGTGGTCGGCGGCGACGATACGCTGTTGCGCGTGCTTGCCTGACTGACTGATGTGGTCGACGGATCCGCTTTAGAGGAAGTGGACGGCTTCGGAGTCGAGGAAGAGGAAGCGGACGGCTTCGGAGTCGAGGAAGAGGACTCGTCCGGCGAAATGGTGACGGTAGTGACCTGGTTGTAGGAGCACGGCTCCAGAGGGGTAGGCGGGGACGACGACGTGATGCTGCCTCCGTACTCGAGCGCCGTACCGGGATTCGGGTAGACCACGTCGGCGTTGTTCGGCGAAATGCAGGTCCCGTCCGAGAGAGTGTTGGCGCGGAACAAGCCAGGTCCGGTGAAGCTCTTGGCGGATCCGTCGCCTTTGATCGCGACGATGGCGCAGTTTCCATACATCTCGCGCGTCGCCCGCGACACCCACGTCCACGCAAAGGTGGCCTTTGACGACGAGGGAAGCGAGGCAGGAATAGGGACGGAGTAGGCGTATGAGAGCGGGCAGCCCCCCACGACGCTGTAGATGACCGCGAACGTCTTGCCCTGGTCGTAACTAACGGAGAACTGGCAGGATCCTCCGAGATGAGTTGCGCCTCCCGCCGCGAACTGAACCTTGAACGGCGAGCCCGCGGTCAAGGTCGCGACGGGGTCGAGCGCGGCGTACGCCTCGGCCGTGTTGTAGTTCTTACAGGGGTAGTTCGAGCCGTCCGCCAGCAACGGGTTCGACATCGAATAGTCGATGTCCGGCTCTGCCGTCTGCAGGTCGTACTTTGAGCGAATGGCTGCGAGTGAGAAGGCCGAGAGGAGGTTCAGCACCTCGACCAAGACGAGTCTCGATAGAGAGGAAGCACGTACGAGCGGGGTATTGAAGCTGCATGTGCGCAGACACGACCGCAGAGGTCACGGCCAGCGTGAGAAGGAACGAGCGAAGCATTCTTGTGTGTGATGGCGCCGAAATCGGTCGATTAGGGTCGTCGGAGTCGGGTGATTGAAGGAAGGACGAGGTATGGCACTACCAGAGTACCTGTTTCGCTACAACGAGGCCAGCTGTCGTGCGTGTAGAACGAGTGAAGATGGGGAAGAAGAGGAAAACACGAGTTGAGCGACGGCTCTACACATTCCGGCCAGCGTCACACGCGCCCCGGACGCGGCCTTTTGTCTTCGTTCGCGTGCGTGATCGAGATCGACGAGCTTGGATCGCATACATATCACAAGCTGTCACTTGACTTTACGCAGAATCCTCAGGCGATGGAATCTTGCATGATGTAGAGGTCGCAGAGTTATGGGTCGCAGAACTGCAAGATTGAGACTTTGCAAAATTTCGAGATCGACGCTCGAGGCAGCTTCGGCCGAGTGGGAGCGCGAGACCAGCGTCTTTGTCGCACGAGCTCCTCACAGTCATGACGGCCTCGGAGCACCCAGCACCACCACAGGCACTCGTAGAGGCGCTGCGTCGCGCCAATGTGCCCCTCGAGACGTACGCCGACGCCTGTGCTGCATGCGATGAGCCGTGCGATGATGACCAAGACGATCTGGCGTATCCGAGCGGGTGAGTCCAGTGCCGGTCCTTGCGCTCCATGGAACCCACCCAAGACTAAACCACCTGCCGCAGCTTCGAAGTCGACCTTGAATCGCAGATGCTGGGAGAGCTGAAGCCTTACGGCCGGTACGCCCACTCAATCCCGCGGCTCGCGACACGAGCTGCCGCAACTGATGCAGTACCTTTGTGACGGCGCCTCGATAATAGGCAAGTTATCGTCTCGACCGGCAAGAGCGACTGGATCCGGGAAGTCACGGACGACGAGACGAGCATTCCCGGTCTCGTCAAGGCCGAGTACGACAGATTGCAGAAGGCGTCCGACGGTCGAGGCGGCTTGCTCGCCAAGCTCGGCAGCAAAGTCTTTGGCGACAAAGGCAGCGGCGGCGACGCAAAGAGCGACGTCACTGAAGACTTGCCCGGCGTGCATCCTTCTTCCGCCGCAGCACCCCGCAACGGAAGCGTATCCTCTCGGCTGTAAGTGCTCGCTCTGACTATTCCGGATCAACAACAAGCACGGCAACCGCTCACTCTGCGTTGTATTCAGGTCGATCCTGAGTGGCTCCTTCATATCGTCCTCACACCACGGGCATCGCGAGTCCGTCATCTCGCTGCCTGATTTCAAGGTCATCAACGAGGTCGAGGCATCTTCGGCCTCCGTCGAAGAGCTCGTCAAGCGGTACTTGGATCCGTCGATCGGCCGCGCAGGCTCAGCACTGTCGGGCGAGCTCAGGTCTTGGTGAGCCGGGCTCAAATCGGAATCGAAGAAGAAAAAAGGAGCCGCGTCGCTAATCGCTTTCCTTCTCACCCCGATCAAGGCCGCTCCCTTATCACTGTGTAATCCTTCTCTGCAGTCATCGCAAGCGCGACAAGCGATGCTCGATTGCGGCTCCGCTGCTGATCTCGCAGGTGAGTTGCCCAAGTCGAACCGCCCTAGTCGCGATGCTGTGCTGACCGACGACAAGAACATTCGCACCGTTTAGTTCCACCACCACCTCGAACGGCATGGGTTGCATGTGGACGAGCGCGGAGACGACCTTGCCCACGGCCCGCCGATCGAGGAGTGGGAAGGCAGCGACGCAGAAAAGGAGATGCGGCTGCGAGAGACACTGCAGGGAGTCAAGACGGATGGCGGAAGCGTTGGATTGTTCAAGATATCGCACATTGGCGGACACCGGTATGCGGTCAGTCTGCAGACTTTTGCGGCGAAAGCAGCAGCCCGGCTCGAGCCAGGTTCTCCCAGTCCATCACAACGCTGACGGTCCTTTCACATGCAGGGCAATGTGATTCTCTACTTCCCGAACGGAACCTCGGTGTGGTTCGGCCGTGTTACTCCCGCCGACGTGGGAGTCATCGTCGACCGGACTATCATGCAGGGAAAGGTCATCCCGGAGCTTCTCAGGGGCGGTCTGGGCTTGACCGGCAAGAACGGACCGCATGGAGTACTGGACTGGTAGAACACTGTAGATGACAGAAACAGTAAAGGACAGATTAGACATGAATGATATTGCGGTGAGGTCCTGCTAAGATTGGACGAGAAACGGATGCTGCAGTGAGCTACCACAGCGCTTTTGGTGCGTGAGATAGGAACCAGGGCAGGGGAAGGCAAAAGAGAGTCTTCTATTCAGACGTGAAGGAGCGAACGGATCTTGGCTTCGAGACCCGCATCACCGCGTGCGTCGATGGTGTAGCGGACGTCGGACCGCCGGAACCCGTTGAACTGGCTGGCGGCACAGATCGTGTAGGCCCCCATGCAGTCCCAGCGGAGCCAGTCCCCGACCTCGATGAGGTTGGTCGGCAAGAGCGCCTTCGGCTGGACGCAATCGATCGAGTCGCAGGTCGGTCCCCAGATCGAGCACTCTTCCATGACGGCTGCCTCGTCGGTGACGGCCTCCTCTTGAAACTCGCCGTCGACGGTCAGAACGTGCGGGTGAACGACCTGGTGGTCGAACATGGTCGAGTTGAAGGAGGAATAGACGCCGTCGTTGATATAGTCTGTTCGGGTGGGGCAGATTTTTCAAACGTCAGAAACTGCTCAGGAGCGGAATCGATGAGAGTCCCCGAGAACGTACACATGGTGACTGGCTTGCTCTCCTCCTCGTCGACGCCGTCCATCTCGAGCATGCTCGCGTCGTCGTTCGTGCCGTCGCGGGCAGCGCGGCGCGCGATGATGTTGGTCGCAAGCTCGAAAGCGCGGCAGACGTAGTAGCGGCCGGGCTCTGCGATGATGCGAACCCCGCGGCCAGACTGGTCGACCGGGAAGTGCTCAGTGATGGCCTCGCGAAGGACTGCGGCGATCTCCTCAAAGTTGTCGTCCTCGAAGCCACCGCCGATGTCGAGGAGTTCAAAATTGTAGCCGACTTCCTTGCCGACATCGAACGCCCAGCGCGCCCGGCGGATGGCGTCGCCAAAGAGAGACGGGTCCTTGCAGCCGCTGCCGCAGTGGAAGGAAACGCCGACGACGTTGACGTCGAGCTGCTTGGCGCGGCTCAGCAAGCCGCGGACCTCGCTCAGAGGCGCTCCGAACTTGAGTCCGAGACGGCACAGACTGCTCGAGTCGTCCGTGAGGATGCGGAGGACCATGCGCGCGGTCGGGTGGTACTTCTTGATCTTGGCGAGCTCGTCGGCGTTGTCAAAGGTCATGCAGTCGACGCCGCACTTGGCCGCGTTCCGGATGAACGACGCGGCCTTGCACGGGTTGGCGTAGATGATACGCGAAGGCGAGACACCTCCCGGGAGCGACATGACTGCCGAGATCTCGGGCTGCGACGCGCAGTCGAAGCCGAGTCCGAGGGCAGCCATGAGGCGGAGGACGTACGGGTCCGGGTTCGACTTGACGGCGAAAAAGGGGTGCACTCGGTCGCCGAGCTCGCGCATCCAGCGCAGGTGCTGGCGGTAGACTTCGGCGAGGTCGGCGACGAAGAACGCGTTCTCGCCGTGCGCCTCGCAGTCCTCGAGGTCGATCGTCTCGAGCGCGGCTCGGAAGTTGTCGATGATCGTACCCGAGTGCACGGGCGGCAACGGCGGCAACTCGGCGGCCGTCGGGAGGGGCGCGCGGCCGAACGGCCTCGTGCGAGACGAGAGGGACGGCTTGCGCATGGCCGTGGTTGGGTGGGCCGACGCGACGTGCGCGGCCGACGGAACCACCGACGAGTACTTGGGCGCCGAGGAGGGGGAGAGCGAGAGCTGCTGGAGGAGATCACCGCGCGAGAGCGGCGAGCAGGAGAGAGGATAGAAGGCCGATTCGTCCGAGACGAACGGCTGCGCAGACGGGATCGCGATCGCGGCCATTGTTTCCGTTTCGAGGGGCTCTTGCGGGATGCGCGCGAGGGACGAACTGGAGGCTACTGGAAAGTGCAAGGGAATGGTATCCGGCGAGATTGAACGCTCGGAAGGGTCCTGTCGTGCAGGAGAGATCTGTCTGATGACAGCGGGGCGCCCCTGCAGATGAGCGCACACAGAGGACGGGGGGTCAGTCGAGTTGCCTCACATGTGAGCACACATGCATAGCTACGGCGCATTAGGCGCAGGCGCAGGCACGGGGCGAGGGGCCGAGGGGCGGAAGGAAGGACGGGGCGAGGGAGAGCGCTCACTCACCGAGGCCCTCTTCAGATGTGACGCCTGATGAGGCAAGTGGTCTTCGCCCCCGTGAAGGCGAAGAAAGTTGCGGCTAGGACGATGTGTAGCAAAGAGTGTATAGGCTGCTCGCTCTCGGCGAACTTAGGGCGGCTTGGGGAGTTGGGGACGGGGAGTTCTTCGGACGAGCGCGAGGGTGTGAGCGATGGACCGCTTCGACGAGATGACGGGCGAGTCTTGGGATCGAGTGACGGGTGCTAAGCTCTGTTACAAGCTCAAGCACACGGCTCGCTGGGATGCTCACGGCAGCAAGGCGAGTGTACAGCGGAGGAGTGAGCCAGCAGTGGCAACGACGCACGACCATTGGCGCGCGACGAGGATCGTGCAGAATTTTCCTCTGCGGGCCTCGGCCTCGTGGAATCATCACCCCTTGATCTCGCGCTGCGGACGTCGACCGCAGAGTGCTTTGTAATCCGAGCTCCGGTGCTGGACATACATATGCTCGAGCAAGCTTCTGGGTGAAAGTGCTCTACATGAGGGTCTCTGTTGCGGCACTAGTGCACTGGAAATCAAGTCCGGCAAAAAGTCTCACTGTGTCGCAATTCGACCTTGCAGCTTCGCTACAGTATGTACAGAGGCCAGAGAGCCGATGTAGGTGCACTCAGATCATCTTGAGGAGGGCCTTGGCAACTCCGGCGGCGGATGCCGGGTTGCCACCGGTGACGAGCTTGCCGTCGACGACGACCTCTTCGCCCCACGGCTCGCGCTTGTTTTCAAACTCGGCGCCCTTGGCCTTGAGCTGCGTCTCGACGAGGAACGGGATCTCGTCGACGAGGCCGGCCTGCTTCTCCTCCTCGTTCGAGAAGCACGTCACCTTCTTGCCCTTGACGAGCGGCTCGCCCGTCTTGGTGTCCATCACCTCGAGGAACACGGTCGGACCGTGGCACACGGCCGAGACAGGCTTGTCTGCCGCCCAGAACTTCTGGATGAGCTGGATAGAGGTCTGGTCGGTGGTCAAGTCTGCGGGATCCGGTGTCAGTCATCTTCCCTTCGAAATGAGCGTAGAAACGTGTAATTTGGCCTACCGAAGATGGGGCCGTGGCCCCCCACATAAAAGACAGTGTCAAATTTGCTAACATCCATGTCGGAGAGCTGTAGAGGCGTCACAAGAGCCGTAGAATGCAGTACAAGAGGGTTTCAGCCTTCGTCGCTCCCAAGCTGCGGAACCCGAGCCTCGCACGACCTCGGAGACCTCTCCGGTGCATAGTACTGACCTTGTGGGTGTTGTTGACGAGGTCTTGGGTCTCCTTCGAGTTGAGGAACTCCTGGCACTGCTTGTCTTCCTTGAACATCTCGACCGACGACTGGTCGAGGGGCGCCTTGCCTCCGGCGGGCGAAGCAAAGGTGACCGTGTAACCAGCATCGCGGAAGACGTAGTATGGGTGCGCCGCTTCGGGACTATGGACGTTCCCCCTCGCTGTCAGCATCCGCACCGTTCCGGCGTTCAAGGACACCGGAGCAGACTCACAGGTACCACCCGGTCGGCTTTCCACTAATGAACTTGTTGTGGGAAGTGAGGACGAAGAGGACGTTCTACAAAGAGTCGCAAATCTCGTCAGTATGGAGCAGGAGACCAAGTTGAGAAGCTCTCCGGGACGTCTGAAGTTGCCGGCTGCCGCGCTCTGAAGAGCAGTTCGACCGCGTCGGAGTATGAGTCGTGCGTAGCTCACCTTGGTGGCCATTTTTGCTGTTATCTTCTGGAAGTGAGTGAGGAGAGAGAGACAAAGAGGGATGGACGCGAGCTTGCGGGAGTTGGTGACGTCGGCGGTGTCCGACTTTGATGAAAAAAAATATTCGGACTTCTCGTTGCGAGCGGATCGAGGAGCGAGCACCTCCCCCGAACAAGTTCTGGGCAGCGAGTTCCGGTGTTGAACACAGCCTGGACAGGGTCTAGCTCATCCAAGAGCTTCTATCGTGCGATTCGATGCCTCAGCCTGTGCTGTCAGACCCGCCGGATGCGCTGCCGCACGGTCTCCCCATCCGGTTTCGATCGCTCGCGGTTCCGGATCCAGGAGGACGAGCCGGCTCGGACCAGCTCGTAAACGACCTCGCCCACTCTGTACTCGATACGGTCACGCTCGGCGGGCTCAGGCGACTCGCGAATCAGGCTTACCGGCGCGTGGCAGGCAAACCGGAGACCGGCGGAAGGTTGCTCGTCGCAGGAGTCGATGGAGCTGTCAACCAGGTCAGCCTGCACTTCCTCGCCCGTCCATACACACATTCCTACTCAGCAAAGACGATCGAACGCTCGGGCGGTGTTCGCTGCTTGGGCCCCGAAATTTCGACCTTCCGAGCCGCCGAACTCTGGCCTCACAAATTGTATTTTTGCAGGGCGAACTCTTGCTGGTGATCGGGCCGCCGACCGCCAATGCGTCCATACTCGTCCAAGCGTTGTCCTGCAGTGCCGACCTGCCGCTTTCGGCATCGTCGCAGCTCGACTACGGCCTTGTTCCCCACATGGCCGCGAAACGACCCACCCTTGCGCCGAGTCTGGGCGACCGGAATCGCAAACCAGCAGAGGCAAAGGGCGAAAGCTTGCGCTCTCAAGTCGTCTATCTCGATGACCGCGACGCGCACTTTGCCATGCTCTCGCTCGAATCGACTCTGCGACCGGACGCCCTCGCGAAAACACCTGAACGACGGCCAGACGGTTCGACGCGGCGCGCATGGGCAGACAACAAGATGCGGTCGATTGTCGATGCACTCGGACTGTCACACGCGCTCCAGACCGCGGTCGGCAGTCCGCTCGTCCGCGGGCTTTCGGGCGGTGAACGGAAACGTGCGTCCGTCGCCGAAGCCCTGCTCGCCCGAGCCTCGGTTCTCCTGCTCGACGGGCCGTTCAACGGTCTCGACTCGTCGACGGCCGTCTCGCTCTTGAAGTACCTGCGTGCCTGGGCGAGCGGCGGAAAACGCTCCGTCGTCATCACGACGCCACATTGTGCAGACGCCCTGTACGCCCAATTCGACCGCGTCCTCGTCCTCGACTCGCGCGGACGGCAGGTCTACTTTGGACGCGCAACAGAGGCGGAGGCGTATTTTGGCCAGATGGGCTTCCAGCGCCGGCTCGATTCGGGCGAAGGGATCGCCGAGTTCCTGGTCGCGTGCAACGAAGGGAGGCACAACGACGCGGATCTCGAACGTCGATGGATGGCTTCAAAAGAGCGAGAAGCTCTTGCGCACGAGCTCGACGACGCTTATCCCGCGAGATACCCTTATGAAACCTGCGCCGAGCCGCTGTTTGCCGCGCTCCGCGATGAGAAGAGTCGCTTCACGAGCGCTTCGTCTCATTACACAGTCTCATTCGCGCGGCAAGTCGTCATCTTGACGCGGCGCCAGTACGCCCTGATTCGATCCGAACTGCCGACTTATACGACGAAAACGATCGTCAACCTCCTCCTCTCAGTTACGGTCGGCACGCTGTTTCTCCGCCTTCCCGCCACGACCGCGCATGCCTTTACGCGAGGATCGCTCCTTCTCCTCTCGATCATGTTCAACGCCTACCTGTCGCTGGCCGAGCTCGGCAAAACCATCGAAGGCCGCGACATCGTCAAGCGGCAAGGCGACTACGGGTTCTTCTCCGCGTCGGCATTGGCAGTCGCTCGTGTACTCGGCGACCTCCCGTTGATCGGCGTTCAGTGCCTTCTCTTCGGAACCATCACGTATCTCCTCGCCGGCCTTCAGCTCTCCTTTGCCCGCTTCGGCATCTACTTCGCCTTTGTCTACGCCACCGCACTCAACCTCTCGTGCCTCTTCCGGATGGTCGCCGCTTTCAGCCCGCGCTTCGAAGGCGCCATCCGGTTCTGCGGAGTCGCGCTCAACGTACTCGTCATGTCCGCGGGTTACTTCATCCCAACACCGAGCATGCCGCCTTGGCTCAAGTGGGTGCATTACGGCATCGATCCGATCTCGTATTCGTACGAGGTATGTCGTCAACTTGAGGCATGACGCCCATAGATCGAGTGCTGATGCTATCTTTCCCGGCAGGCCGTGCTCGCCAACGAATTTCACAACCTCGCGCTCGAATGCTCGGCCGGAGATATCGTTCCCTCCGGCTCAGCATACGACCATCTCCCCGCGATGTACAAGACCTGCACGCTCCCTGGCTCCGAACCGGGTTCTCTTACCGTCGCCGGGGATCGATATCTGGCCTTGACCTACGACTTCCACTTTAAGCACATCGGGCGCAACCTTGCGATTCTGGCGGCCCAAGCCGCGGCTTTCCTCGTGATCGGAGTCATCGCGACGGAATTGCTGAACTTTGCGGAGAGTGGGCGCGTGCGGATCTGGAAACGCACTCGAGCAACCGTGCGGCGTCTTCGAGGACATGTACACGATGGAGATGCCCGGAACGGTCACGGGGGGCGCCCATCAGTAGAGCAAGAGCGCCTAATGGACGAGGCAAACGGCGACGACGACCCCGAGGCACAGGAACTGGCGTTCAGCGACGAGGAGTCTTCTGTGCTCGGGACACCTGCCCACGACTCGGAAGACGAAGCAGATGCTGCTTCACCCGGTGTGGAAAAACTCGAGGGATCCGTTCTTGCGGTGAGCGCCATGGCGTGCAGGGCTCTCGCACCCGCATCTTGACTGACCGCGTGCCCGTCGTCCAGTGGAACAACGTCTCGCTGTGGGTCGATACGGCATACGAAACTCGTCGACTTCTCGATCGCGTCTGCGGGCATATCAAACCCGGACGAGTCTGCGCGCTGCTCGGTGCAAGCGGCGCCGGGAAATCCACCTGTGAGTCCGCCTTCCTGCTCAGTACGTTGGAGTCGGCCCTGATCGCATCTGTCAGTGCTCAACGTGCTCGCCGGCCGGAGTGTCGGAGTCGTTCGCGGCACGGTCCGCGTCAACGGTTTCCAGCCAGACTCGGACTTTTACCGGACGACCGGCTACGTCGAGCAGTTTGATCTGCACGGTGAGCTCGACTCTCACGAACGGGTCGAGAGAACCTCAAGGCTAAGCGGTGTTCTGCAGATGAGAGGTCATCCGTCCGGGAAGCTCTCGTCTTCTCCGCTTTGTTGCGGCAGGACGCGTCGATCCCTGACAGGGAGAAGCTCGCCTACGTCGACCACGTGCTTGATCTTCTCGACCTCTCGCATCTTCAAGACGCCATCATCGGTACGCCGGCCGCTGGACTCAACGCCGAGCAACGGAAGCGAGTCACGATTGCCGTCGAAGTCGTCAGCAAGCCGGAGATCTTGTTCTGCGACGAGCCGACGACCGGTCTCGACACCAAGAGTGCGCTGCGTGTGGTGAACTTACTCCGGAGGCTCGCCCGGACCGGACTCGCGGTCATCTGTACGATCCACCAGCCAGTGCGTCCACTTCCCTTCACCGTCCACCCCCGCTGCACAGCTGACGGCTTTCGGAGGACAGTCCGCAGAGACTTTCAGCGTTTTCGACGACGTCCTGCTGCTTCAGCGCGGTGGCAAGCAGGTGTACTTCGGTCCGCGTCGGCGCGCCGTCGAATACTTCCAGACCTCCGGTGGCGGCGCAGCGAATTCTCATGCGAAAATCGTCAATCCGGCCGACTACCTTCTCGAAGTCACCAAGACTGGCGTCGATGTCCCGGACGAAGAGCTCGACTCTGTTCGAGACTTGGACGTCCTCGCGAGCCGCTGGACCGCTTCGCCAGAATATCGTGCCGTCAAAGAGGAGCTGGCTCGGCTTGGTGCTCCTGTTGATCCTCGTCGAGCGCTCCCTACCGATGCAACGGCGCCGAGGCGGACTGTCCCGCCCGCCTCTAGCGTGTGGCGACAATGCGTTCTCCTCACGCAGCGAGTCTCGCGACATTACTTCCGCGACGCGTCCTTCTCCTACACCAAGTTCTTCACGTCGTCCATCATCCCGCTCATCATCGGCCTGTCCTTCTTCAACGTCGGTCGGAAACACACCATTGTTTCGTTCCAGAACCGCATGTTCAGCGTGTTCTTGCTGCTCTTCGTTCCCGTCGTCTGGATGAACGCCATCATCTTCAAGGTGCACTCCCTCCGGGCGCTCTGGGAGGCGCGCGAAAGGCCGAGCAGGATCTACGGTCGCGTGGCATTCGTCACGAGTCTACTCGTAAGCGAGATACCTTATTCGATACTTTGCGCTGCGACGTACTTTGTCCTGTGGTACTTCCTCGGTGAGCCTTTTCGAGTGCGTTGCGATTGCACAGACCGGGACTATCACTGATACTTGGGTGGCACAGTTGGCTTCCCGCTCAAGTTGTCCACGATCGGAATTGCCTTCCTTCTCGTCCAGATCTTCTTCTGGTTCCAGGTGAGCTCTCTGGATCGGGTTCCAGTTTCTCGCGTCGCTTTGAGTTGACTGGTCACTTGCAGTCAACCTGGGCGCTCTGGATCGTCTCGCTGTCGCAATCCCTCGGCACCATCGCAAACCTCCTCCCCTTCTTCCTCGTCGCCATGGAGGCATTCAACGGCTCCTTGATCTCTTACGCCCAGATGCCGCGGTACTACCGCTGGCTCTACCACGTCTCGCCTTTCCAGCATTACATCCGTGCTATGCTCGGCGCCTTGCTGCACTCCATACCGGTCTCGTGCGCCGGCGTCGAGACGGTCTCTATCCGCGTACCGGAGCCGCTCACATGCGAGGCATACCTCGGCGAATACCTCGAATCGCGACCGGGCGCCGTGCTCAATCCCCAGTCGACCTCCCTATGCCACTTCTGTCCGATGTCGGTCAGCGACGATTTCTTGCGGTCCCTCAACATCTCGCACGACGACCGGTGGCGGTCATTGGGCGTTCTCGTCGCATACTCGATCTCGAATGTCCTCATCACGTACCTCCTCGTCTTCTTCCCGCCTCGGATACCTTCTTGGGCGTCGCGCCTTTTGCGTCGGACTACTGCGACCGCCGAACGGAAGGGTGCCGAAGAGGTCGCGACGGAACGATGGGCACATGAGCTCACTCTCGAGCGCGAACATCCCGGCGCACTTGTACAAGCCGCCCTCGCATATGATCCTTTCGCGTAGATTGTAGAGCTGAAGCAGCCTTGATGCTAGAAGGTAGAAATCGAAATAATCATTGCGCATATGTAGAGAGGCACTCAAGGGTGGCTCTTCGCCCTTCGGGCCATCTCTCGACTCATGCTGCATCCGCCCGCACGGCCCTCTCTTCTGCACGGCCCTTCAGGACGTGCTTTCCCGCTTGCTGCCCTACTCTCGAGCTATCACCTCTCACTTCAGGCAATCCTGCCGGATATGCTGATCTGCTTGTCCTTCTCCGGCGCTTCCCCACCTGGCCTCGTCGAAGTCGACGACGGAGCAGACTCGGCCGCGCTCGTGAGGCAAGCCGTGCTGTCATTCGGCGATACGCTCAAGCGTGTGACGCCAACTGCGCCAAGGGTGCTGTCCGACTGGGCGATCCAATACACCGAGCAGTCAAGTTCGCCAGCAAAGAAACGCTCGACAAGGGTCCTCTCGCGGGACACAGCAATCCGGACTATCTCCGGCGATCCGCCAGATCCGACGAAGAACGCCTCCCGAACACTCCTCCGCCTTGTCTACCTGCCGAATGCTGTCCAGATCAGGTTCATGCACGTACCGCAATTCCCCGACGGCATGACGCACACCCTGTACCTCGCTGCAGACATGACGGCCGCGGACGTTATAGATGTCCTCGCTACGGAAGTCGGCTTGCGGAAGGTGGTCTCAGTGGGACACAAGACATCTCGCGTCGACTATCGCTTGCAGACTCCCGACGGGGCTCCCATTACCCCCCCGAGCGGCATCTTGTCAGTGTTGGCTGGGCGTGATGGCCCGCGCAAGGTGACGCTGACCGTTTCAGACGCCTGGCTCTCTGGAGCGGGCACGAGCACGGTCATGCGCACGAAGTCGGCGGATCGAGACGGAGCAGCGGCGGCGGTTACCAGCCCGGCTACTGCATCTCCGGAAACCGCAAGCCGGCGACCAAGCGGCCTGTTCGGTCTCGTCCCAAGCGTGCAAGAGCGTGTGGCATCAACGACCCTGCAAGACGGCACTGCAAGCGCGACCTGGAACCGGCTGTCCAGTCTCTTCACCGGCGGAACCGCAGATCGAGGAGGGGAGACTCGTCAGCGACCCATCAGTGTCGCTGGACCGTCCATGCGACGACGAATGTCGACCGCTGAGGGCGCTGCTGCTTTATCAGATGGAGCTGAAGATCTGAATGCAGAATTCGAGGCAGTAACGGTGCGCTTGTCATCCTTTCGGTGTTTCTATCGATCATTGACCAAATAGCCTGCCCACTAGATTACATCTAGAACAAACGTAGGACTGGAACTTGCTGAGAATGGGCACGTCGGTCACAGCCGGTCATCCGCAGCCGCAGAAGGCGACCATCAACTGCGCCTAGATCCGCCTGCAAGCCACGTTCTCTCGCCCGTCAATACTGGAGCGTCTTGGAGCTCATGGTGGACGGCAGCCGTCAATCTGACCGGAAGTCGAACCGGACCAAATCCTGCCCAACATGCCAAGGACTCGCCCGAATTCTATGCGGACAAGCTTCGGCGGTCGAGGTAGGTACAGCTTGGAAGGAGCGGCTCTTCCAGCGGTGGCTGATGCTCCTTCAATCGCGCAGCGAGCTGACAGAGCGCGATATAACCAAGCACCTGGTCGCTCTACGGGTCCGCCTTTCGACATCACCGCTAGCTTGGCTCACAGCTTTCGTCTGCGATTGCGGAGGACTCGTTGCTCTGCAGCAGCAGCTTCTAAGCGCACGCGCGAACGATCCAACGGAACAACAGTACGGACGGACCGTACATGCGGAATCACTGAAATGCCTGCGCGCTCTCATGAATACCACCGTCGGTTCAGGCTCATCATGGCTTTTTCCTTCAAGCTAATATTTACTGATGATGCGTTCTCCTTACAGCTTGGATTCGGTCAGGTTCTCTCGATCGATGGGTTATTACGCGATATCGCCATGACCATGTCCTCTGTCGTCACTCGGGCGCTTGCAGCGGACTTGCTCGCCGCAGTCTGCGTCATTTCCCCTGACGCAGGCACCCAGGCTGTCTTGGACGCTCTCGCAGACTTTCAAGCCGCAAGACGTGGCGGGACTCGCTTCGACAGACTCGTCGATCTTCTGCGCGACGATGCGAACGCTTCGGACGATGATTCGGCACTTGATGACTGGTCATGGCGAACCGCGTCGCTTGCGCTCTTGAACGCCATCACGGCGTCGCCGCAAGATAAAGAGGTTCGAAACGCGCTGCGAGACGAGCTTCATCGCAGTGGATTGGCGGAGGCTTTCAAAGTGCGTACGCGGTCTTCCTCTTTTGCGGCCACCTCGAGCTCAATCCCAAACTTTGCTTTCAGGCACTTCGCGGCATGGATCCTCCAGATTTTGCCATGGACCAGCTCAAGAACTACGAACAAAGTGCCCACCAGGATGGCTTCCATCCGGAGACGAGCAGGGAGTCGTCAGTGCGAGAAGAGGCTTCTTTGTCGCATGTGCTCTCGCGACCACCGCCGCCGCCGCCACCGCCGCCTCCACCACCACCTCTACCACCTCCTCCGCCGCCTCCACCAACACCACCAGCACCGCTGCCTCCTCCTCCTCCGCCCTCTTCTTCGACCACTGCTCGAGATCAATCTGTGCTGAGAAGCCCATCAATGCGCCCGCAACAAAAGCTAAAAGTCCGCTCGCGAATCCTCAATCGAGCACACAGCGACTGATCTTTTTATCTTCTTCAGCCTCTATTCTGGCGCAAGCTGCCGTCAGAGAAGCTCCGCCATTCTATCTGGTCTGAGATGTCGGACCTTCAAGATTCGCGACTCGATCTATCCGAGCTTAGACACGCCTTTGCGGTGGTGCAACCCGTGAGACCGCGACCGGACTCGAAACAGTTCGCAAGGGCCGGCGGTATCACCTTGCTCGACCCAGGTAGAGCGCGCAACATCGGTAAGCTCAGAAATTTCCCTTCAACGGTGGATGCGACTGATCACCGCCAGTTCTTGCAGAGATCCTGCTCAAGCGACACAAGATGACGCCTGCCTCACTTCGACAAAAACTGCTCCGTTGTGATGTGTCGATTTTCGCCATCGAGGATGTGAAGGCGTTCCGGCGTGTACTTCCGAGGCAAGACGAGGTCGGTGCTCTTAGCCTTCCTCTGGAGATGGCTGCGGCAAACCACTGATGGCTTTTCCCTGTTGGCCTTTTTCCCAACGTACAGATTGCTCTGCTGTCCGGACATGCCCGGAGTGAAGAGCTTGGGCCTGCGGAAAAGCTGTGCTTCGAGCTCAGAGACGTGCCGATACTCGACCGCCGCCTCTCGACCTTTGTTCTCGCATACGAACTCGACCTCAATCTTGCCGATGTTCAGAACGACTTGAAGACACTTCATGCCGCATGCCGGGATGTGCGAATCTCGGCGAAACTGCGCCGCCTGCTCCGTCTTGTTCTGCGAGTCGGAAATGCCCTCAATGCTGGATCGTCCCGCGGCGACGCCAAGGGGATCACTCTGGATTCTTTGCTCAAGGTAGGCCCTGCTTCTTGACGAAGTCTTCTGTCGCGCGCTGATGGTGTGCTTTTCAACAGCTCCGAGATGTTCGGTCTCCGACCGCTGCCGCTACGCCGACCCTCCTCCACTTCATCGGAACGCTCGCACACCAGCAGCAGATTGATGCGACATCAGTCTTGATGGACGAGCTCCCGCAGATTGAAGCCGCGTCTCGCTGTAAGCCCCCATTCCGCTCAGGACCGAGCGCTGATGGGCTGACGCTGTTCTACAGTATCAACAGACACCGTTAAGCAAAAGGTTCACGACATGGTCTCTGGAGTCCGAGAGGCTCAAAAGACGCTAGAAGCCTACAAAGCACTTCCGGCAACTCAAATACCCAAGGAAGACAGGTTTCGTCAGATGGCAGAGGTTCGTTTGTTCTGCGAAGACTTCCTCAGGAGCGACAACTGGTGACTGACGCGCCAAAGCAGATCTTCCTCCAGCGAGCAGTGCCAGCTGTAGAAATGCTTTCGAGGCAAGCCAAGAAGGTCGAGGCTGAGGCGAACAGTTTGGTCTTGTTCTTTGGCGAGTCGCCTCAAGAGACAAGGCCGGAACGCGTCTTCGACACGATTGCCCAGTTTCTTAGCGATTTGCGGGTACGCTTTGCCTTTGCCTGCCTCTCGATGTCGCTGATCATGGTTTGCGTCACGCAGCGAGCCGACGCCGAGACGCAGGCGATTGAGGCAGCAGCAGCGGCGAAGAGCGGTCAAGCCGCTGCCGGGGGCGAGGGCATCAGACTTCGCCCCTCGGACAATGCTCCGCCGCCTGCGCTTACAAGCAGTGACAGCAAAGTACGTCGCCCTGCGACGTGGAGAGTGCCACTGCAAACGAGCTCACCATCTCCTTCTCTTCGCCCAGGAGGAACGGCCGGAACTAAAAGTCGTTCCCTCGGTGCCTTCTCAAGACCGTGGCCAGCTCGACGCCGCATTGCGCGACCTACGGAGCGGGATTCCTCGCCGCGACCAGTCTGTCGCGGAGCGCCCACTCTCGCGCATCTTACTGTCCTCCTAATGCAGCGTAGTCTCGAAGCCGACCAGGAGGGATTGCAGGATCACCGCGGGCTACTTCTCCGCTTTGTTCAGCATGGAAACCTTGTCCGCACTGTCGACACACACTTGGAACAGTTTCCAGAACTCGACGACCTATACGATGAAGCTCTGTTAGCGTGTTCCGAAAGTGACCGAAGTGATAGAGCGACGAAGGACTCACGTCGAGTTCCTCAAGGAGCAGCGCGTTCTTGCCAAATTTGCCCCAACTGCTTCGACTCTCCGGGTCCGCGATAAAATCTTTCAGCTCGTCCTTCCTGTAGTCATAGAGGTCGACGACGGTGGTTCCCTGCGTGTAGGCACCTTCGAGCTCGACATCGACGCGGTATCGCTTCGCGTGGAAGATGTCTGGTCGAGCGAGATAGGCGATGCAGAGCGCGTCGTGCACGGGAGGGCCTTCGTTGAAAGAGAAGACGTGCTTGTACGTCGCGGCAAAGAAGTTGAGGAGGGTGTGAAGAGTGTGCCGCAGCGGGGTGTGGGCTTTCAGAGGGGAGGAAGAGGAAGACGCGGTAGCAGGCGTTTCGTTGACCAGCTTGTCCGCGTTGGGTGTGCCCGCGCGAAGCAGAGTCTCGTTGTCGTGAGAGCGGAAAATGGCAGTGTGGGTGATGTTCAACGGCTGCAGGCGGGGCGGATAGGGATCAGCGAAAAAGCCCTCTTTTGAGCGAAGCACGGGCGAAGACGGGACTTGCCGCCATCACGACTGGGATCTCGGCATTGAGCAAGATGCTTGCGGCATGCGGGTCGGTCAAGATATTGTACTCGGCTAAGAGGGCGACACCTAAGGTCAGCCGAGGGAAAACACAGCCGAGAAAGGCACCGGAAACAACACTCGCCAGTCGGTGACCGGTTCCCGCGTCCTTCCGCTCCTCCCATAACGACCACCTGATCCAACTTGGTCTTGACCAATTCGGGGAACATGCTCACGAACAAGGCGGCGTTCGTGAACGAGCCGGTCGCGACGAGGGTGAGTTTCTGATCGGCGGGGAGGGACCGGGCCGCCGCGGCAATCGCAAGGACAGCGTTCCGCCCTTTCGTCTCGTCGAGTTTGGCGAATACGCGCGGGTCGTCCGACGCGGGGAGACCTTCGACGCCGCCGAGGCCGTCTTCGCCGTGGATCTCTGCGAGGAGGCGAGGGGGCGGGCGACGGGCGGGTGGTGAGCGGGAGATGCCAGGAGAAGGATTTATGGTAATCAGCTCTCGAGCTCTTCGTTGGCGGCGGCGTAGAAAGGTAGACGCACCGTTGTCAACCCTGCTGATGCGAATGAGCGGCTCGGCCGCGCCTGCATAGACGGGGATCCGTTCAATCTGCTCCTTGGAGCCGAACGCGAGCAGACACCTGACAGCATTCCCTGGAGAACAGTTTCGTATGCGAATCGTAGGTCAGCGTAGGGCTCAGGGCCCGCTGCATCTCTATCGGCCGACAGAGGAGTGAAGCGTCCCACTCACGGACAGTGTTGTGCAGCGAGGCGTTGCCGTGGACGGCAGAGATTCCGAGCAGCTGGATCTGCGGCAAGTGAAGCGCCATCAAGATCGCGACTGCGTCGTCGTGGCCGCTGTTGAGAACCCGTTATCGGAGTTGAGTGTTGAATCAGCGAAGGGATCTCGAGGCGAGGTGGATCTGATGGCTCACGGGTCGCAGTCGAGCCAGATCGGGATCTTGTCGCTCGTCGCCATGTTTTGTGTGGATCCAACCGCGTTTGTATACGGGTGCGCGATGGGGATGTCGAGCGGACGAGAGGAGCGGATCAGCCGCGACGAGGGCGAAACGAGGCGGTGCCGAGCAAGGAGCCGTGTCGCCGCCATCATCCGCTCGAGGAGGGACGTTCACGCAACTGGTGTACTGTCAAGCTCTTCAATGAAGCGCTCTCTCTCATCTCCGACGCTTCCGAGATTGGCTCTCGAGCGAGGAAAGGCGGCGGACGTTGTCGTCATGGCATCCACGACCGGGCCTCGATACTGCAGCGGACAAGCAAGGCCCGGAGCTAAAATCTGATGTTGTTTCCATTGGGTAGTATCGCTACCTGTCAGGCTCTCTGCGGTCTGAGCGAGCAAGTGGGCACGCCTGCACCGCCGCGTTCTGATGAGGCTTCAACGTCGCGCTTGCTTCCGCGTCAACTCGCCGTGAGCTCGAGCTGGCGGGGGAAGCCGAAGAAGCAGCTGCTCCAAGCACAGAAGCACAGGGTAGACCAGTGCCTAGGGCGATCGTTCTCAGTCTTGACCGACTATGGCGCCCAACCCATACTTGAAGGCGATCGCACCGGACGCTGCGAAAAAGGCCGCCGCTCCTTCGCCATCCAAATCGTCGGGTAGCCAGAACGGCAAACACGGCAACAAGGGCAAAGCCACGGCCACGGGACCAGCAGCACCCAGATCACAGGAGGACGAGGCGCTCCGGCAAGAGATCCTCGCCCTGGGAGGAGACGATGCCGACCTTGAATTGCTCGCCGGAGTCGGAAGCGACAGCGAACTCGAAGGTGACGACGACGACGAGGGCAGCAACAACAAGAGTGCAGACACGGTACATTTCTGCTCAAGCTCCCTCCTCCCGATCCACACCGGAAACTGACGGCTAGTCTCTCTCGCTTGTACAGGCCGGACTATTCAAAGACCTGAGATCGTTCGTCAAGGGGCTCGACTTCAAGGCTGCCGGAGCTACACAGCCTGTCGACGACTCGGAAGACGAGGTTGACAAAGATGGTCAAGGCAGCGATGAGGCGGAAGAGGAGGGCGATGTGGAGGAGGAGGAGACGGCCGCGCCCGCGCCCGTGCCGGTTCCAGCGCCGGCAAAGGAATCCAAGGCGGAGCGCGAGGCTCGGAGAAGGCAAGAGCGGGAAGCAGAGAAGGAAGCAGAGCGGAAAGAGAAGGAGCTGCAGCGCGCCAACAAGGAGGAGAAGAAGCAGGCGAAATTGGGTGACATGGTCAAGAGTCCTTGGGTCAGTCCGGCATCCCGTGCTTTGTGTCTATGAGACTGTTTCGCTGACTCCTCATCTCGGACCGTACGCAGATTGTCGACCCGACTCCGCACTGGTTCGCTGTCCCGACCGTCTCTCCGCTCGCCAACGCCGCGCGACCCAAACCCGAACTCGTCTCGACCATGCACGCCCGCGGACAGACCCTCCTGACTAAGGAGAACGAGCTCTATTCGACCTCGCTCGACCCGAAAGAATCGAGATCGGGCGCCGCCCCGCCCCCGAACGGGCTCTCAAAATCCGACCAAGTCTTCATCCAACAGATCCTCACGTCCGGTACCTCGTCCGACAGGATCTCGGCTCTCGTCTTGCTCGTATCGTCCTCGCCCGTGCACACGACCTCGTTCCTGGACCAGCTGGCGGGCCTCTGCCGCAAAAAGAGCAGGGACGAGTCGCTCCGCGCCATGAGGAGTTTGGTCGGGTGGTGGTGCGGCGAAGGCGGCGGCGCGCCACCTCGCAAGTTGCGCTACTTCCCGGACCAGCCGCTCCTGCCGACGGTCGCCGCTGCGTACGAGGTCCTCGAGAAGAAGGGCAAGCACACGGTCGACGTCTTTGAAGGCATGACCAAGGCGGACGTCGAACGGTCACTCGTCCTATTCACCTTTGAGGACTGGCTCAAGCGGTGGTTCTTCCAGATCCTGCAGTCGCTCGAGGTGTGCTCCTCTCCCTCATCTGCACATGAGATTGCGAAAGCTGATCCGCTCCGGCCTCATTTCTTTCCCGCCCGCAGCAAATGTCGGTCGACCCGCTCCCTCATCCCCGTACGCAGGCGGTCATGCACCTTTCGAATTTGCTGCGAGACAAGCCGGAGCAGGAGGGCAACATCTTGCGCTTGCTCGTCAACAAGCTCGTGAGTGACGCTTTGCCGCAGCTCTTCTGATCCGCGCTCTTCCGGACTCGCACTGACAGCCATCGATTCTGAACAGGGCGACACGAACCGTGCGATCGCTTCAAAGACTTCCCATCACTTGCTCCAGGTCTTGCAGACTCACCCCGGCATGACCCCGATTCTCGTCCGCGAAGTCGCTGCGCTCGTCTTGCGGCCTCGTGCATCGGTGGTCGCGTCTGCACCAGCCGCATCGACCTCGCACGTCCGATTCGGGGATGAAGAGGGCCCGAAGAAGTCGGCGTCAGCGTCGGTTCCGGCAAAGGACCACGCTCGCGACAATGCGCGCTACTACGGCGTCGTCACCCTGAACCAGGTCATGCTCAAGAAGGAGCAGGGCGAAGTTGCAGCCAAGATGGTGGACGTCTACTTCGAGGTCTTTAGCGATGTCCTTGGCCGACTGCCGGACGATGACGAGGATGGCAAGCCGAGTGGCGACGAGGCGACGGCTGCACCCGCCGTTCCGAAGGGCAAGAAGCGCGCGCGCGACGAGGGCAAGAAGGGCAAGAAGGGCGGCAAGGGCGGCAAGCAGATTGTCGAGCACGACGATGCCGTCAACGACGTCGACAGCAAGCTCGTGGCCGCCGTCCTGACCGGCATCAACCGCGCATTCCCGTACGCCAAGCTCGACGACGCTGCCTTCAAGCAACGCCTCGACACCCTGTTCCGCATCACGCACCAGAGCACCTTCAACGTCTCGATCCAGGCCTTGCTGCTCATCTTCCGGGTCACGTCGAACAAGCAGGAGATGGCCAACCGGTTCTACCGCGCGCTGTACGCCTCGATGCACGACTCGCGACTCGCGCACTCGTCCAAGCAGGCGCTGTACCTCAACCTCGTCTTCCGCGCGACCAAGCAGGACAAGGACGCCAACCGGGTCGCCGCGTTCGTCAAGCGCCTGATCCAGCTCCTCGGCAACATGGACACGACCTTTGTCCTCGGCGGACTCTTTGTCGTCGGAGAGCTCCTTGCCACGGTGCCGGGGCTTCGAACGCTCATCTCGGTGCCGGAAAAGGTCAAGCTCGAGGCTGTCAAGGAGGCCCAGGCCAAGCTCGCCGAGAAGGACCGCGACTCGCACGCGATGGATGCGTACGACGGCCGCAAGCGTGATCCAAAGTATGCGCACGCCGAGAACAGCTGCTTGTGGGAGCTCGTACGTTGGCCTTCCTCCCCCTCGGGTCACTCTTTGCGGTTCTTGGTGACTGACCGGCGTCATCCGTACACAGATTCCCCTCCTCTCGCACTGGCACCCGACTGTTGTGCAGTACGCCGACGCCGTCCTCTCGGGCGACGCCATCTCGGCGACCTCTGACCTCGAGCAGTACTCGCTGATGGCGTTCCTGGACCGGTTCATCTACCGCGAGGCGAAAAAGTCGGCTGCCTCGCGCGGGTCCAGCATGATGCAACCCGGTCTAGCGAACCAGGACCGGTCAAACCGCGTCGTGCTCGTTAAGGGTGCGCATTCGACCGCCGCCGACGCCGCCGTCAACTCGGACAAGTTCCGGCGCAAGAATGTCCACGACGTCGCTGCGGACCAGCTCTTCTTCCACAAGTTCTTTACGTCCAAGGCCGAACTCGAAGGGGACAAGGCGACGGCTGCTACGAAGCGCAAGTCTCGACGGGGCGGACGGGGTTCGGACGACGAGGCCGACGATGCGAGCAATGCGGGCTCGATCGTCGAAGCCGGTGGCGACATCGACGGCGGCTTTGACGACGACGAGTTTGCGGCTGCGATGGCCGACGAGACGGGCGACGTGTTGGATGCGGACGAAGCCGAGACGGACGACGAGATGGAGGACGAGATCTGGAAGGCGATGAAGAAGAGTATGCCGAAGGCCAAGGGCGACTCGGACCTGGACGACCTCGAGGCTGGCGACGACGTCGCGATGTATCACTACTCCGAGTCGGAAGAGGAAGCCGAGGCGGAGGAGGAGCAACCGTTCAAGTCTGCGTTCGACGACTCGGACGTTGGCGAGGACGACGACCCTGGCTTCCTCGAGCTCGACGACGACGTGCTCGGCTCGGACGAAGACATCGGGCTGGGTGGCTCTGGCGACGAGTCTGACGAGGAAGAGGCGGCGGCGGCGGACAAGAAGAAGGACGGCAACAAGAAGCGCAAGCTCAAGCACTTGCCGACTTTCGCTTCGGCCGACGACTATGCCCACCTCCTCGGCGGCAGCGACGACGAGGACATCTGATCCGCATCGTCGCCGTCATTTTTGTTGTGGACGTAGCGTGGTCTTGCCCTCCCCGTTGTTGTATCATGACACTTTATTCTCGGACCGTCTCCCTTTGCGTCTTCCGGTGGCACTCCTCTTACGTGTCTCGAGGGCAGACTTTGCACGGGTGCATGAGTGAGAAATGGCATGACATTTTTCTTGGTACAATAGGAAAGAAAGGGTGCGTAACTTGGGGTATGGATGCCCACTATGGAACAGGACATGCGAAAAAACCGGTCCTCGCCCTCCCTCCCCCCTTTCTCTGAACGAGCGAGCTCTCGTCTCTAGTCCCTGTCCTCCCGTCCCCTCTGCATCTCCTCTTGCTCCTCCGTGCGCATGGCTCGCGCGTCTTCTTCCTCTTACGTATTCCTGAGGACTGTTGGCAGGCAGCAAGGGAAGCAAGTCAGTCGGGGTCCGATGGCAGAATCGAGAGAAAGAGAGAAGTCTTACCGAGCACGACCGAGTCTCCTCGCAAGACTGCGTTCAAAAGTACCCACGTAACTACGCATCAGCCAACGGGGGTCGTTGCGGCAAGACAGGAGTGCGGCGAGGGAAGGGAACGCACACATCTTTGAGACGAAGCGGTCCTTGTTGACGGGCTTCCGCCCCTTGCCCTTGGGTGCTTCGGTCCTGCGCGTCGAGGCTTGGCGTCAGTCTCGGGCGACCGGAGCTGTAAGGGAGGGGGACGGAGGGGGGAGGACTGACCACATCTCCTTGACGTTCTCGAGGACCTGCAGTCGGGGAGAGGAAGCGGGTCAGTCACGGTCCGCACCGGAGCCAGCGCTAGATCTGGTTCTCTCCCGGATGAACGAGCAAGGTGGACAGGGGAGACTGACCATGTTGGAATGCCGGTCGAAGGCCTTTATCTTTCCGAGGAGTTTGCGGTTGTTGCGGAGGGCGACGAGGACCTGGGACCCTGATCGAACGGCCGTCTGCAGCACCGACAACGGGCTGCGTAGCGGGTGGTGGGTCAGTCGTCGGAGAGTGATGCTGAGAGAGGAGGAGTGAAGAGGGGGACTGACCCCTGGCTGATCTGGTGCTCCTCGAGGGCGCGGACCTCTGCCTCGCTCATTTCCGACTTGTTGGTGACTGCGAGAGATGCGCTCCTGTGTGCGTCGTGTTGTGTTGCCATGGGGTGCGAGGTTGGCGAGGGAGAGGAAGGAAGAGCGCGAGCGGGTCAGCACACAAGGGGTGGGCTATAGCGCTGGGCCCAGGTTCACAGTACGCACTCCATCGTTGACGATCGCTATAGTCGGAGGCGAATCGGCAAGAGTTGGGCACGCGTTCGTCTCTTTCTCCTCCTGCTCCTCGCACAGCTTGCGACTGGACAAGCATACTCGAGCAGGCTTAGCGGGGCGATCTCAAGATGGCACAGACAGAGTACGTCCTGCGTCTGCTCGACCGGACTCCCGCGCGCGCCTCTGCTGACGGTCCCTTTCTTGCAGGGCTTCGACTCCTCCGCCCGTCGCTCGCTCTCCTCCGGCAGCCGCCGATGCAGACACGGCCATGGACACGCAGACCGCAGAGCCATCCCTCGAGGTCAAGGGCGCAGCCGCGCACGAGCACCCTTCCCCCGCAGGCACTCCACCACCACCACCTCTCGTCGCAGCCGACAATGGCGCGCCTCCCCAGTCTGACCCCGCAACAGCCGGCATGAGCATCAAGCGCCCCGCACCCGATCACGACGACAGTCGCGGACCACCGGAAGGGGCGGACAGCGAAGAGGCACGCGCGCGCGCCGACAAGAAGCGCAAGGTCCTCGAGGAGAACAAGGCCGCCCAGCGCAAACGCGGCAACCGCATGTTTGGCGTCATGCTCGGTACCCTCCAGCGCGCCAAGAAGCAAGTCGAGCAGGTCGAGGACTCGGGCGCCGGCAAGAAGCGCGCCCAGCTCCAGGAACGCCTCCGCGAAAAACTCGACGCCGAACGCAAAGAGGCCATCGAAAAGACCGAACGCGAAAAGGAGATGCGCGAACTCCGCGCCGAGATCGCCAGGCGTGAGGACGAGATCACCGCGGCAGAGTCGATTGTGAGTGTTTTGACGTGCGGTTGAGAAACCAGACACCGCGCTCTTTGCCTGGCGCACATTGTCGCTGACACTCTCCCTCGCACTATGCAGTACCGGACACGGCACAACGCCAAGCTCGACCTCGCCGGCTTCCTCTGCACGACTTTCACAGTCCCTCCTCCCCCTCCCACGACCGACGCCGTCTCGGTCCCGTTCGCGCCGCGCCTCCCGCACGCCATGAACCTCACCGACCCGCGCGCGGCCCGCCCGATCTACTACCTCCCCTTCCGACTCTTGCCCTCCCAAGAAGACCGCATCGACGACCAGATCGATGCCGTCAAAAAGGCGGTCCGGCGCGACCGCGACGAGTGGGAAAAAATCAAGGATGACAAGTTGGCCGAGGTGGACAAGTTGAAGCGGAAGAAGCAGGATCTGCTTGAAGAGATCGAGCGCAAGGAACGTGAAGAGCGGCAGCGCAGGAGGCGGGAACGGGAAGAGGGAGCGGCGGGACGTGGTGGGGGTGACTCGAGAGATGACAGAACGAGTCCGCCGCCGCCGCCCCGGAGCTCGCGTCGGAGGGGGTCGAGTATCGGTGGCGGCGACGACGGCGGGGATGACGAACGGATGCGCGATCGCTCGAGGTCGGTCTCGCCTGCACGTTCGAGGTCGCCCGTCGTTTCGCGCCGTCCGCGGTCGCCCTCAAGATCGAGGTCGAGGTCGCGCTCGCGTTCGCACTCGCGCTCGCCGCCACGGGGGAAGGCGATGCAGCTGGACGAGGAGGACGACGGTGATCGGGAGAGACGTCGCTCCTCGAACACCACCACCGCAGCAAAAGGCGAACCTGAAGCGCGGAGCACCAGAGCTGCTCGGGACGGCGACAATGCAGGCGCCGAGCGCGACGAAGAGGCGAGCAAAGAAGAACCGGCGGCGGCGGCGGCGGCCGCGAGGAGGATGGCGGACGACGAGGTCGAGTACTGATGAAAACGGTGCGTGAGCGCGTGAGGCGGGACCCGCTTGAAGCGAAGAAGCTTTCTTCCCGACTCTGGCTCCGAGGGCTTCTCTCGATCTAGTGTACATGCAATGCACTCGCTCTCCTGCTGCACATCTACCCACCTCGAGCGGCGCTGGCCGGTCTGATCCCACTCTCTCGCGGTTTCGTCTCGGCGCTGACTGCTCGGGTCAAAGCGAGAGGGCCATGAACGGATGGAGGTGCTCCCGCGGGGCATGAGAATGAACTCTCTTGTGCCCGCAACGAGACGAACTGACGAAACGAGGGCTTCGAGGAGGAAGCCGCGGTCTGTGTGCAACGGGAATTAGTCATCGAGAAATTGCCGGAGAACGGTTTGAGCCGGAGGCGACGAGAGGATGCGGAAAAGCACGCGCAACTTTTCCCGCGCGGTTTGCAAGGTCCGGCTACTCGTTCTGACTCTCCTCTCTCACTCAGACCTGAATCTGAAAGAGCAATCTTGGCTCCGGACTCTAGCGTTCATAGAGCCAGAGCAACACCTCGCCCGGTCGTTTGCCAGCCAGTCGTCTGCAGCTGCCCCGCTTTTTTTCCCACACTTCGGCTCGCCTCCCCAGCTTCCGTCGTTCCGCGGCTCGATCTCGTTTCCGACCCGCTTCTTCTCTCTCCCCTCTTCAGCCAGCGACTCGACCACAGCTTGAGCTACGTACACCATGTCGGCCAAGGCGTCCAACCAGCAGAAGAAGACCCCGATCGGCGTCCACCTCCTCGCTGGAGGTGGTGCCGGTCTCGCAGAGGCGCTCGTCTGCCATCCGCTCGACACCATCAAGGTCAGTTCGTCGGGCCTTTGCACGCGACCCAGCCTCTGACTGACAGCCACAACGCGCACAGGTTCGAATGCAACTCAGCCGGAGTGGAAAGCGCGGAGGTGTACGTCCCCTTCACCCCACCCCGGCCCCGGTCACGCAACTCGGCTGAAACCGCTTCCTCGCCTCTGCAGACTAAAGCGCGCGGTTTCATCGCCACCGGTGCACACATCGTCTCGAAAGAGAGCCCGCTCGGTCTCTACAAGGGTCTCGGCGCCGTCGTCACCGGCATCGTGCCGAAAATGGCGATCCGGTTCGCTTCGTTCGAGCAGTACAAGGGCCTCCTTGCCAGCAAAGAGACCGGAAAGACGACCTCGTCCGGCATCTTCCTCGGTACGTGCATCCTTCTCTGTCCGTTCTGTCTGCCCTCCGGTGCGTGTGGAAGGCTGAAAACCGGCGCCTGTTCGCTCCCACCCACAGCCGGTCTCGGAGCAGGTGTCACAGAAGCCGTCCTCGTCGTGTGCCCGATGGAGGTCGTCAAGATTCGGTTGCAGGCCCAGGTTCACTCGATGACGGACCCGCTCGACGTGCCCAAGTACCGCAACGCGGCGCACGCACTCTGGCTCATCCTCCGGGAAGAGGGCCCTTCAACATTGTACCGCGGTGTCGCCCTCACGGCCCTCCGGCAAGCGACCAACCAGGGTGAGTTGGTTCTACCAAAGTGTTTGGTGTCGGCCAGTCAGAAAATGCTGACGGGAACCTTGCATCGTCGTCGTCGTCGACAGCCGCCAACTTTACCGCCTACACCGAACTCAAGCGGCTCTTGCAATATTACCAGCCCCAATACCCGGACGGTGGTCTGCCCGCTATCCAGACTTCCTTGATCGGTCTCATTTCGGGTGCCGTCGGTCCCTTCACGAACGCACCCATCGACACTATCAAGTGAGCGAGTCCCGCTTGGTCGGGAACCAGGTCCGGAAGTTCAGTGCACTGATAAACCTCCTCTGCGTTGCCCCTGTCAGGACCCGCATTCAGCGCGCGACTGCTCTCAAGGGCGAGACGGCGTGGACCCGCTTCTCGACCGTCACTGCCCAGATGTTCCGGGAAGAAGGTCCCTCGGCATTCTACAAGGGCATCACGCCTCGCGTTGCGCGTGTCGCCCCCGGTCAGGCCGTCGTCTTCACCGTGTACGAGCGCATCAAGCGATTCGTGAGTTCCCCTTCCCTCCCCAATCACGCAGGAAAAGAATTGGACTTGCGCTAAGACTCAGATGGAAACAGATCGAAAAGCCTGAAGAGGTCCAGAACGAGTACTCGGAATAAGCGCACGTCCTACAAAGCACTGGCGCTGCTTCGCCCGCCCGCCTGTACCGTGTTGCTGTTCAAAAATCCCTCGTGGTTTACCTCACGCCTCTCTCTCTCTCTCTCTCTCTCTCTCTTATCGCTCGCATGTTACAGTACATTTCGCGTCGTCTACTTGCACTGTTATCTTTTCTGCTCACCAGCTCCTGTCTGCCTTTGCTGACTCCCACACTCGAGATCGTTGTTCGAAGACGCGACTCCTGTCTTCCCCGCAGCGGTCTGTGCGACCCGCTGAGCGATTGATCGGGGGTAAATGGGAAAGAGGATGGACATCTCTGTTCGTGACAACGCGCTAGCCAGAGAGGAGACCGAGTCCGATTTGCCGACGGAGGACCGACGGACGACGAGGCTCGCGACTCTGTCCTTCCTTCCACTCACTCACCCTCGCTGACAGCTGATCCGCTCCCGCGACGACACACAAATACGTCTACGACATTACAGAAACACGCTCATGTTGACCGCCGAGTCTGTCAAGAGCCTCGGCAAGGCGCTCCTGGCTGCGCACGAACACAACAAGTCCGAGGCGAGTCCGGCCGCACTTTTGCACGCGACGCGCCGCGCCCGTGCCTGGGAGGTCAGGTGCCCTATACTCGGAGCGTCATTCGGGTTCTGCGGCGATGTCCGAGTCCGACCGAGCGACGGGCACCGCCGTGGCAGAGTGGGCGCATGACGTCTCGCGTCCTCACGAGTCCTCGCCGGACTGGAGTTGCAGAGTTCCTGAGCTTGCTTCCGTCCATACAGGAGTGCCTGAAGCTGCTCAAAGACCTCGAGCATGGCGTCAAGCCGACCGAGGAGCTGCTCAAGGTGCGTTGGTCGCGTCTTTGTTGCGCGTCGAGACGAATGACATCTCGAGTGGCTAAGACTTCGGACGTTGCGCGCTACGTTCCGACTGTAAGACGAGACTGACGCCAAATTCATTGCAGGAGACCAAGATTGGCATGACGGTGAACAAGCTCGCCCGCAAAAGTGGCGACAAGCTGGTCGTCAAGGAGGCGAAACGGGTTGTCGGACAGTGGAAGGACGTGCTCGGCATCGTGGACCACAAAGGCACCGGGAAAGACGCCGCCAAGAACAAGGGTAAGTAGGGGGGAGCGTGTCTGTGCGCCTCGTGGGCTCGCCCTGGTTGGTCGAAGCTGATCGTGGCGCTTACAACTTCTCCCATGCTTACAGATCGCGACTCGCCTCCGGAACTCAGCTCGCACTCTCCGGACACCGGTCCGCAAGTCTCCTCCACCTCCCCAGCTGCTGATGGCGCGTTGTCGACGGCTGAACCGGCCGGGGCGGCCGCTGTGCAACGCCGCAAGCGGTCCGAGAGCCCGACGCCTCCGAACGAGACGAGTGACACTTCTCCTCCGGCGTGCAAGAAGCCCAGGACGGACAACGGAGAGGATGAGAAGTTTCCAGAACCCGCTGCCGTCAAGAACGACGACAAGAACAAGGACAAGGCGGCGAGGACGCCCAAGAGCGACAAGGTCGACTTTGCGACCCGCCTGACCGCCGCGGCGCCTCGGTGCCCTCCGAAGGCGTACAAGAACCGCCTCCGCTGCTGTGAGAGCCTGTACGACGCGCTCGCGTCCGAATCCGAAGCGAGTAAGTCTCGGTTGTCGGCTGCAAACTCGTCCCGTCGTGAGAAGGCTAACCTCGAAGCATCTCGTATGTACTCTTTGACAGCCTCTGCCGTCCTGGCCGAGCGCGCACTCGCCGTCGAGAATGCGACGTGGGACAAGGCCGAAAAGGACAAGGGGAAAGAGTGCGCGCTGGCGGCGTACACGCCGCACATGCGCTCGCTGTACAAGCACCTCCGGTCGGCCAAGACGCCCTCCCTGCGCCAGGACTTGGTCAGCGGGACGCTGAGCGCGCAGCAGCTTGTCGACATGTCCCCTGCCGTGAGTTGCCTCGAGAGAATGCCCAACTCGTTCTTGAGCTGATGGATCCCCTCCGCCCCCGAGCAGGATTTCCGCACTGCGGAACAAAAGGCGCTCGACGAAGCGGTCCAGCAGCAATTGACGAGGGCGGCGTGCTTCTCTTCCCTCTCTGTCGCCGAAGATATCCGCCAGTCGGTTATGTGGCGCGGTGGAGGGCGGTGAAAAACGCGTCTCGAGCTTGTTGGAAGGTGTTGCTTCGTAAAGAGGTCGGGTTTACGAGGGGCTTCCTGCTTGCTGTTTGGCGATTTGATTGCGTACTGTGTTGTTTTCGCTTAGCCTTCTAGTGTACAGCCACCATTGTGCCTGCTTTCCACTGCGATTCCGCTCAGAGAGACTGGCAAAAGCGAGCTTGAAAGATCAGTGCGCGAAAGCTTGAGAGGAACTCTCCCGGAAGTAACTTGCAAACATAGATCTGAGGCGCCAATAAAGTATTGCGAGCCTACACAGGTGCTGCGAGCCCTTTGCCTAGCCCCGCGGATTTAGAGATGGAGGCGGTGCAGCGAGTGTGGAGCGGCGTGAGCTTGAGCAAAAGTTTCGAAGCCGACTTGGTACAGTTACACTCGACAGCTACGAGCACTTGGAGTGCAGCAGGCGATCCCAACGACTTCTCTTACGCACTCCCGCCAGCGGTCACGAACGAGGTCAGCTCTCGACCGAGGAAGAAGCAAACGATGCCACTCAAGGCTGCCGACATCTCGCGCGTGCGCAACAAGGTCGTACGGGGCGACCTGAACCAGAAGCGCAAGAAGGAGCTCAAGCAGGCCAAGCTCAAGAAGCGTATTGCCCGCAAAGAGGCAGAGGCGAGGGGAGAGACCGTCGAGCGAGGTGAGTTCACCTGGCCAGCAGTACGCGATCCCTAGACTCGAGCCTAGACGTTCTCCTAGGAGCTGTCGAAGGATGGTCCTAGTGGCCGAGTCGGAACTGACCCACGCACACGCACAGGCATCCCTCGGACGATCGAAAACACGCGCGAATGGCTCGGCGACGAGGATGGCGAGTATGCTGATCCGCGTACCCGGCCTGCGCCCGTCTCCGTCAACGAGGAGACTGGAGACGTCACAGTCGACATGGGCTCGCTCTCCAACTTGTTCCCGACCAACGCCGCCGCGCCCGAAGCGTCGACGTCGGAACTTCCTCCCTCCGAACCCAAAGTCCTGATCACGACCAGCCCTGGCAAGCCGCCCACTCCGCACACGAGGGGATTCTTGGAAGACCTGCAGGCGCTGCTCGGAGGCAAGACGCGCGCCGACGTCGTGCCGAGGAGGAGTCCCAAGTTTGAACTCGGGAGGGTGGCGCGGTGGGCCCGGAAACGAGGCTACGGCGCCATCATGGTCGTCGGAGAAAACCACGCCAAGCCCAGTGAGTTGGTTCTGGCGAAACCCTCTATAGCCTAGCTTGCGAACTGACCTTGCACCGCTGCAGCCTCGCTCACGGTCTCGCTCCTTCCTTACGGTCCTACTGCCCACTTCCGCCTGACCGGAATCACTCTCTGCAAGGACATCCCCGTATGTATCTTCTACTCTGGAGTGGGTATACAGGGCTCCTTTTTGACGCAACGCCGTCTTCCGCATCGCAGGGCCACGCCAAGCCGACTTCGCATCCTCCCGAGCTCGTCCTGAACCACTTTGCGACTCCCCTCGGTCTCTCTCTCGCCACGCTCCTCTCTCAACTCTTCCTCCCTCCCTCTCAAGCGGCCAAGCTGCAACGGCAAGGCTTCCAAGGTCGCCAAGTCGTCCTCGCGCAAAACTCGCGCGACTTTGTCTTTGTTCGGCGGTACCGCTACATGTTTGCGCTCAAGTCGCACCGCCTCGGCAAGACGAAGAAGCAGTCGGACGTGGCCCGGATCACCGAGCCGAATCCGGACGACGAGATTGACGACACGGTCAAGACACGGTTCCAGGAGATTGGCCCGCAGTTTACGCTCAAAATGAGGTGGATTCGGAGGGGCCAGCTCGGCGAGACGGGACACGAGCGTGAAGCGCGCGAGAAGCACGAGGCCGCGACGGGCGAGCAGGCGACAGAATATGGCGAGCGTGCTGAAGGCGGCGACGGGGAGAACGACGAGTTGGCGGAAGGCGGTGCGGAGAACGAGGATGGCATGGCGATCGACGACGAGGACATCCACGACGAGGAAGAGGACGACGACGCCGAGGCGGAAGCCGCGGCGAAGAAGGCGATCGGCCTCGACGAAACCGATGCGGCCGGCCAGCCCATTTTCACAAACCTCGAGGACCCGACAGCTGCCGCCGAGTCTACAGCGGCCGGCAAGTCTGCCTTTGCCGACGAGCCTCTGCCGTCCTCCGCGAATGGCGACAACCCGAAGAAGCGTCCCCGCTCGACGCCGCGCGTGCGCAAGAAGCCGTACCACGCTCTGCTGAACCCGCCTCCCGACTCGGACTCGGACTCGCCGGAACCGGAAGCGGTGCCGCTGCCGATGGCGGGCAAGAAGAAGAACCCAGAGTTGAAGAGTGCGTTCGACACGGTGGGACATACGTGGCATGCCGGCAAGGGAGAGGGAGGAGTGCGGGAAGGGGCCAAGCGCCGCGAGTGGAACTGGGATGTGAGTCCCTTCGTCGCTTCGCGGCTGCGCTCCTTCGATTCACTGACATGATTTGGTACGCGCACAGGCTCGTATGCAAGTCTCGCGGCGCAAGTTCTTCCTTTGAGCGGGGAGCTGATCATTGCGCGCCGCCGCTATTCATGTACCGTATCTTTCACCTTCTCTCTTCCACCCACCTTGTTGCACCTGTTCTGCATTCCCACCCGGCTCTCTTCATTCCACCTTGTCGCGCAGTGCGTCGTTACGAGCCAAACGGAAGCCGCGGCGGCCGGAAACAACGCTTCCACTTACATACTTGCCGAACGCTTGTGCAACCCCTCTGGCTTTCGCGAGCCTTCCACTCCAGCAGGCTCAGGCTCAAAGACGTCTGTCCGTGTGTAAAGGCTGCTTCCCTCGCTTGTTGCGGATCGGTCGGGCGGGCAGTCGCGGACATGCGCGGACGGACATTTGACGGCTTCGCCACCCCCTGCACTCACCGGGTCGTACCTGCGAAACATCTTCATTCCGAGACCCGCACGGCTCGATTGCGTAGGCCACCTAACACAGTCGTTTGAGGAAAAGGTCAAAGTGGGCCCGCCAACGCGGCAATTGAAAGTGCTCTCTCTCCTTCGAACCCGGTCCATAACTCTTGTGTTTCCCTCTGCCGGAGACTGCACCTACGGGATCCCTTAATCGTTCTGTCCGCTCGGCAGGGAGATTGTCCAACCCGGGCACTGCACCCGGACCATCAGGCGGACCTTTCCACCTCTTCCTCATCAAGCTGCCTGCGCCCACTCTTCACGCAGATAGCGTCGAGTTTGATGCCCAGGGGATTTTGAAGGCATGCCCGGGCTTTCGCGCAGCTTCTCGATGAACAGGGATGCGTCCATGCATACGATACCCGAAGTATCGCACACCAGTACATTCGAGCGGCAGCGAACTGCGCCACTGAGCTCTGTCCTTTCTCGAGCTCTCGCCACGGACCCTTGTGGTATTCCGTGTGGAGTATGAAGTGTTTATGTACTACGTATCGGTGCCTGTACGGCACGCAAGTGGAGGCAAAGCGAGCCGCGCAACCTTGCGCAAAGAGAGGACCGATACAGCACAAGAGGACTTACGGTAAAGTGCAGGCCTCCGAAACAGACCGGGAAAGGTCCGCTCCGGTCTAGAGCCCTCCGTAATCTTATATTCCCACGATGCGCAGGAATGCAATCTGGAGTACACTGTGTTCCATGAGTCGTTCCGAACCCTCCCGGCTACTGTAGAAAAGCTGGGAGGGTCCCAGTGACCGGCTTGCCCGCGTCGGGACCGCATCTTGCCAACCGCTCGCGATTGCTCGCACGCCCTGACGGGATGTAAAGACTACGTCGCCCGCGCGCGAAGGTAGCGAGGTCCGATGTAGCGAGTTGCGAAGCAGCCCGGAACCGAGCCCTCCTGAGCAAGCGAGAGGGCGAGTCGTGAGAGAGAGCGCCGAGGTCGGTCTGCGGATGACTGCACTTCATGAGCTGGTCGTCGTCGGTGATCGAGCAAGTCGTTCGATTGATCCATCCTGGCAGCTGCGTAAGCGGAGCACTGCATTCAGCCCGGTCGCTTCTGATCGACGGTTGCCTGTCGCGAGGGTACAGCATATACATGGATCAGCAGGAAGCAAGAAACGGTGCACAGCAGCGTCGACTTAAGGTCAGATCGAGGTCGACGTCGCAGCCACGCGAGTCCCGGTGCGAGTCCGGACACGCGAGAAAAGATCGTCGAAAAGGTCGAGGCCGAATCTGAGGAGGCGAGATCGGACAGACAAACCACCTCTTGACTTCCTACATACATGTACGATCACTGCTGCAGCTTTGACCCTCGTTCCGACCTCCTCAGCTGCAGGATCCCGCTCCGCGACGATGGCGTAAGACCGAAGCGTGGGCGCTCCGCGCGCAGCAACCCACTCGATGCTCCCGCGATGAGGCGAAAAATGCCCCCTGTCCCGCAACCTCTTCGTGCATCTAACCGCCAGCTCTGCACTCCGGATATCTGCCCATTCAGTGGACATCAACGCTTAACTTTTTCTATTGCGAACCCTCGCTGTTGCTAGCTTATGGGCGAGCGAAACTCGATAGAGGCTGCCCTTAAGCGGCCCGCATATAGTTTCCTTCACGATAAAAACCCACGGGGCGGTTGGCTCTAAATCTTCCTTAGCAGGCGTGAGTCGGCAAACGCCGAACTCAGCTGTCGCTTCGTCTCGCGCTGCGGGTCATTGCAAAAGTCCCACATGCTCGGGAGCTCCCGAGCAACACTCCTTCTCATCGCTCCCCTCGCTCTTCAACGTCTGCTGTGCGCTCACCGCAACTATGCAGTGCCCGCCTTTCGCTCACATGACCGGCGCCGCCCTCGAGCAAGCCAGCATCTCGCCGTCAGACGTCTACCACGACTCGTCCGGCGACGACCGACGCCACTCGCCGTTCCGGCAAGGCGCGAGCGCCTGGAATGACCTCACCCTCCAGCCCGAACACCTCCCGACCCTGTTTGGCGCCGTCGAGAGTTCGCGCTGGTTCGCACACCTCCAGCCGTCCTCGTCTGCGCGGCCGTTCGACCACCGCACCGCTCCTTCCCCACTTGAGCCGCCTGGTCCTTCGAACCTGAGCCTCTCGCCCCTCGCGACGCTCGCTCTTCCTGCACACACTTCATCGATGTCGCCGCTCGAAGGCCTGACCGTGGGGCAGTACCTCACTTCGTTTCCGACCGCCCTCGACTCGCCCGAGCAGCCCAGTCTTCGACCCCTGCGTCGCGCATCCGGCGGAGAATTCGAAACCGAGGTGAGCGCCATTCAAATCTGCGCGATGTCTTTGCAGCAAGAGTATGGTCATGCTGACCTTGACGTCTCTCATCGTCTTCCCCGACCCGCAGAGCGTCGTCGACGGTCCGATCGGGTTGACGCCGCGCGTCAAGCCGTTCATCGCCAAGCTCGCTCACTTGCTTGCTCGTCCGGAAACCTACCAAGACTGCATCGTGTGGGACGCGGCCGGCGAAGCCTTCATTCTGAACGCGAGCAAGCGCTTGACGGGCGAAGTCTTCCCGCGCTTGTTCGGTCACGGCACGCTGGCTAGCTTTACTCGTGCGTACCCTCTCGCGCAGTCACTCGCAGCATTTGCCGGAGAGCTGACTTGTGCATACTTCCCGGACAAACAGGCCAGCTGAACGTCCGTCCTTTTCTGCTCCGCTCCTTTCTCCGAGCTGAGCTCGGCAGGGTTCCATTCGTACTGACATCTGTCTTGCGCGCGCGTGGATAGGTCTACGGCTTCCGGAGGCTCTCGAGCTCGGAACTCGCATCGCGTATCGACGTTGCGGATCAGACCGGTTACAGCGGGTGGCAACACGACCTCTTCAAGCGCGGCGACAAGTCTTCCCTCCACCTCCTCAACCCGCGACCGTCTCGCGCCCGTCAGATGAAAAAGGCCCAGAAGCAGGACAAGATTGCCCGCGAATCGGAAGCGCGCGAACGCAAAGCTCGTGCGACCGCGGCCGCCGCCGTCGAATCGATGACCCGTTCGGCACCGATCGATTTCGCCGCACCGGCTCCCTGGTGGGGTGAGCTCCGGCCCTACGAGATCAGCCCGCACGGACGTCGCGACTCGATCGACACGGTCTCGTCGTTGGTGTCGGCGGGGTACGACTCGAGTTCGAGCGCGACGACCGCGACGACCACTGCGTCGCCGACGACTCCGGAAAATTACTCGGCGGTCTTCCCGCCCGACAAGACGCTGTCGCGTTGAGAGCGGACCGAGTTGCCTGGAAACTGTGCGCCGTGAGGGATCCGTTGGGAGTTTTCGTTGGCTCCAGCGCCCCCAACTTTGCGCGGGAGTGTCTCGAGGCGGCTTGCTTTTGCGTTGTACGTAGTGCGGTAACGTTGTTGAGTTGTTGTCCGGAGCATTCTGGTGTTTTTTTTGTCATTACTTAGGCTCCCTTTTGCACACCTGCATAAATCTCTTGCCTGTACCTGCGTGTGAGCGATCTGGAGATCGTACGGCTGGCTCCTCCTCAAAACGCGCGACTGGTCCTCGCTTCATATTGATCCACTGAGGTACGCTACGTACACCAAGCTCAGCTGCCCACAGCTCCTGTCATACTGTACACTAACGAATGTCTCGGTCGGTGTGAAGAGAAGACCAATGACAGCATTGCGACCGCTCCTCTCGGCCCTATGCGAATCCGGTTCTTCTCTTCGGAGGTGTCTCCTCCGCTCTCATGCATGCAGCTGCCGGAGTGTTTGAGGATGCAACTGCGGACCGTGCAAAGTCCGAATTCTGCGCCACTTCCCGCGATGCTGCTGGCAAAGCGAAAGCTGCCGGTGGCCTTCGAGAAGTCGAAACGCTCGCGAAGCAAGCTCGACGGCCGGAGCAATCCTCGTTCAGAGCTTGGAGCTGATGGAGGGATCGTCGAACCCCTGCTGGTTCTTCCTTCAGAGCTTGGCATGTTTGCAAGGAACATGCATTTGTATGGCCTGCAGCGAGGACCAAGCGAGCGATTCCGTGAAAGTGGCTGATGCATCGAATGAGGAGGAAGATCCAAGTTCTCCATGCACGCAGCCATGCCACCGCAAGAATTTCGGTGTTTTCGTTTGTACACAGTCAGTCATAACTACCGTACGGGCAGAGAAAGTGCACTGGTCGGCAAGGATGCAGGCGACTTCTCTGGGAGGCCGTCTGAGCTCGGAAGGGATCGACACGGCTCCGTCGTCGGAAGCGGCGCGGGTTCGGCAAATTCGGCGGCTTCCAATCAGTTCCAATTTTGCGATTTGAAATCGACTTCGGCAGCCAAGCCTGGTTAAAAATGGAAAAAGGGTTGCTGAGAAAGCGCAGGTTTCGGACGTAAAGTGGAGGTTGTCCGTCCGCTCCGGCCCTTGGCGGACCAAGCCCCGCCGCGTTGAAGGAAGATTGCCGCTGACGCCACTCGAGATCTTCACAGCGATCAGCAGCCTGCCGCCGCTCCTCTGCCGGTGCCTGTTCTCATTGGCAATCTCTCCTCGCTATTCACCGAGCGTAGCCCGATGCATCGAGGCGGCAGCGGGCGCGACTTGGCGGGGTTCCCTCCTGCAGCTGCAGCAGCAACGGCCACGGACGAGCAGCGACGGAATTCGACGTATGCTGCCGCGTACCCGTACGACTATTCGGAGTCGACGACGCACGTCTACGCCGACTACTCGGATTACGGACAGTACAACGGCGCGGACTATGCTCAGCAGGGTGCCGTGGTAGAGGCCGACGCGATCCCGCCACCCGGCGACGGCGGGCATCAAATCCCGTACGGCGAGGATCCGCAGTTCCCGCCTTACGCTTCCAATCAGCACATAGCTCAGCCGCCGCAGCCGCACGACCTGCACCATCGCGGAACCGTGTGTGCATCCGTCGAGTCGGCAAGATGGGCCTCTTCCGAAACCGACTTTCAAACCTTGCCGTACCGTCCTGGCGACGCGGATCTGTCGGACCCGACTCACCGCGCACCGCAAACGCAAGCACATGCGGCAAACACCACACGCTCAACTCCGTCTCACCAGAGACGCCGTTCGAGCGGCCTCGTTGTCGCCGAGACTGCGGGCGGCGGCGACGACCCGTCTTCTGCATCTGTTCGTCCCTCTCGCGCCTCCCACTCAAGCGTTGGTGCTGACTCGAGATCTCGCCGTCGTAGGACGATCCGACGACTGCCGAGATCAAGCCATTCGTGTACAAAATATTCGCCATGCTCTCCGATCCGGAGCGATACCAGGATGTGATTTTGTGGGCGTGAGTGGGCGTGTTCATACCCCTTGACACACCATCCAGACTCGTTGAGCCGATATCTTTGCAGTCATACCGGCGAGGCGTTTTTCGTGGCGCACAACGACCGTTTTGTTAACGAAGTCTTGCGCGAACAATTCCAGCACACCAACATACACTCTTTTACACGTGCGTTCTGCCGCCTCGCCCTGAAGAAGACTCTATCATGTCTCTCATGCTGACACTGAGGTTCTGATCCAACAGGCCAATTGAATGTGCGCGGGTTTGTCTCCTGTCCCTGCTTTCGTCCGCTGATCCCCGAAATATATCCCCGCCAGGTGTATCAATTCCAGCGCTTCACTGTCTCTCAGTTACGATCTGCTCTCGACCTGACTGGCGCAGTCGCGAGCACCTACTCCGGCTGGACCCATCCCAATTTTCGTCGCGGACGAGCGGACCTCTTGCACTTCATGACGCCTCGCCCGAGTCGCGCGCGCCTCATCCGCAAACTCGAGAAGCAGTACAGCCACGCCCACACGGCTACGAAGCTCTCGGCGGCTCCGTCGACGTCCTCTTCCTCGGGAGCTCGATCCTCGACCTCGGCGGGCGGGTCTTCGTCGCACTCTGCCTCGAGAGGAGAATCGAACTCGATCTCGCCACCGACTTCAGCGCAAGCGCAATACCTCCCTCCCTCGATGGACATGACGTACAGCCAGCACTATGCATCGTCGCAACCTCTGCAACCGCAACCTCTTATCACCAACTCCATGTATCCCGCTCCACCAACCCAAAACGGACACGAGCAACGAGGCGACCGTCACTTCTCCGGCTAGATCGCCACTTTCCCGCCCGATGTACCCGTCTCCGCATCCTTCCTTCTCTCTCACGCATATACGCTATATCATGTCCGCGACGCCCCGTTTCTGACTGCACTCACCCTGTTGTAAACCGTGGTAGTTGGGGTTAATCTCGGCTGTCGCAAACAACTGCAACACGATCGTTTATTCGTTTCGTTGAACTACATGCGTGGCTCGCCGCCGAAGCCGCCTTGCTTCCAGGTGAATCGGATCGCAGGTTTGACTGGAGCGCTCGCTTCTGCCCTCTCTCCCCCAGCACCATCGAGCGTCGCTTCGGGAGTGGCGGCAGGTACCGAAGACGCAGCGGGCTCATGGAACGGGATTTCTGAATCCGGCGAAGTGAACGCGAAGACTGGTTGTGCGGGGTGAGGAGGAGGATCGGACGGAGCGGTGGAAGGCGCTTCATCGGATGCGGATGCCAAGGCGGGCGGGAGAACCGGTACAGGCGGAGGCAACGACGACGACGACGATGATGATGCAGCATCGCCGCGAAGTCGATTGGAGGAAGAAGAAGAAAGCGGGCGGACGCCTCGCACCGGAGAAGGCAGCGGCGACGACCCGTCCGCGAGCGCGGCATAATTGATCGATCGCGACTTGGTGCGATCTCGGAGCTGTCTCGGCGTGTTGGGATCCACCGCCGCATGCAGAGTCGAACCGGAGGAACCGGGCGCGAGCGAGGAGATGACGGACGAGGCGACGGCCGTGTCTTCGAGGTGGGCAAAGATTTCGACGGAACGGGCGAGCCACGGGTCGCGGATGACGGCGCCGCTGTCGGCTCCGACGAGGAGGCCGGTCATTGTACTTGAAGAGGAGGACTGAGCGCCGCCGCGTCGAGGTTTCGCGACCGAGCAGGCCTTTTCGAGCTTTTTGAGGTGCGGGTCGCTCCACCAGCCGTCCCGTTCCTGGTTGGCAGTAAACCTGTCGACAACTTTGCGGTCACCGTCGCCGTCGTTGCCGGAGGAGGAAGGATCCCGCTCCGCAAAGCCGGACAAGAAAGCGGCGCTCGCGCTCGCGAGCGCCCGGTCCGAGTACCCGCCTTCGAGCACGGCGAGGCATTTCCCCGCCGCGTGGTGGTGCGCGAACGAGGTCGCGTCGAGGGCGAAGCGGCGGTAGAAGGACGTGGGCACGTTGCGGTTGTGGCGCGACATGCCGGCCGATTCATGCTCGGAGGCGTCGCAGCCTGGCGAGACGCACACCGTTTCAACGAACAGTCAGAACTCCAGACCTGAGGTAGTTTGAGAAAGAGGACTGTGTGGACGGGATAGGGCTCACCGAGCGAGACAATCACCAAAGTCTTGCGCGTCGCCTCTTCCTCCGATTCCTCCACCCGTCTCCTCGTCAACCTGACAAAGTCCTCCGCCCTCTCGACCAACCCCTCCCGATACTTGGGATACAACCGTTCGTGGAAATCGACTTCCGAGTCCCACGGTTCGAGGTGCACGTTCGAGATGTATTGGCCGTGGCCGCCGTTGAGGGAGAGGGAAGCGGCGGCGACGAGGGTGGGGTCGCCGTCTTCGCAGGCTGTTTGCCCGGCAGGTTGATTTTCTCCGTCAGCAAAAGGAGAGTCTTGTCTCGGGAGGAATCGGAGTCCGGACTTGGAGTGAGCGAGAAAGGAGCTCGGGCACGCACGATAGGACCAAATGTCGTGGAGGGACGCGTACATAATCCTAAGCGGATCCTTCTGCTTCGCCTCCTTCTCCTCCTCCTCTTCTTCTTTCACGCCCTTCTGGATTGGCACCCCCCCGCCCGCTTTGCGCGGCGAACTCTTTCTCGGAGACGATCTCGGCGTCTTGAGCGCCGCGGCGGCGGCCGATCGTCGTTGCCGTTCCTCGAGGATCCCGTGCGCTTCGGCGTTGATCCGCCAGGCGATCTCTTGCGTGCCGTTGCCGTGGTGCTGTGAGAACGTACCTGGGCAATCAGCAGCAGATCTTCTTTCTCCCGAGTTGAAGGTCGACTCGGCTCCGGATGAATGTGAGCAGTGAACGGCCGCTGGAGATACTCACGAGGTCGATATCGAAAATGACGACGCGGTCGACACCGTGCTCGATGTGAGCTGCAGAACAAAGCCAAAATTCAGACGGGCTCGGGTCAGTTTCCGGAGGACCTCCGATCGAAGCAAGGACGAGGGACGAGGCACAACGGACCGTGAGCTGCTGCGACTGCGACGTTGTTAACGAAACAGAAACCTTGCGGGTTCGCTTCGCCGCAGTGCTGTCGCACGCGCGCGTGTCAGCGTTCTTATCTTGTACAGTAACCGAGAAAGGGAACTCACGTGTCCGGGGGGTCGGATGGCGACAAATGCGCGATCGTAGCTTGTGGTGGCGTCTTGCTGATCCTCCGAGACGTTTGCCGTTTGTTGTCGTTGTTGTTGCGCCGTCACCCTTCCTCCTCCTGCGACGATCCGGTCTACGGCTTCGCAGCATGCGCCGAGGGCACCAAAGATGGCGGGTTCGCTGCCCGGACAGAGGTACAGATCCCCCTGCGGGAGGTGAGGTGGGATTTCGCTCGCGGTGCGGGCCGACAACTTCTTGGGGGAGGCCGAGGGAGAGGGAGGATGAAGAGAGGATGAAGAGGCGCGGCAGAGGGACTGGAGTTGCTCCGGCCAGGGTGGCAAGGGGGACGGTTTGGGTTCGGTCGCACTCGTCGAGGAGGGACCGGGGTCTGCGTCTGCGCCGACGGACGACGAACTCGACGCCGATTCCCAACCACCGTCGTCGTTGTTATCGGGCGGCTGGTTGGGTTTCGGGTGGACGTAGCGCAGAGCGGCATGGTCGACGGGCAACTGGGCGTCCGAGTCGAGGATGTCGAACGGGCCTCCTCCGCCGATGACTTGCCTCGCTCGACCTTTGCCCTTGAAGTCGCCGCCGCGTGGGTACTTGCTGCGACCAGTCCCACCACCGAGGGTCAAGCCCTCCAACAGCTGGTCGAGGTCGTCGTCGTCGTTGGCACCGAGTTGTTGTTGTTGTTCGAGTCTTGCCCACGCCGCTGCGGCGCCGACTTTGACTGCCCTGATGCGGTGCGGTCTCTCTACGATAGTGGAATCGTCTGTAGTCCGGATATAGCGATGCAAGGTGCACGCAGGCTGGAACAAGACGGCGGTTCTCGGTGGGGATGCACCTGGACGAGGTTCGTGCCCGGACGCTAGCGAGAGCGAGATGAGCGACTCGGCGAGCTCGAGCTGGTCGGCGTCGTCCGAGGCCATCGGATCGGCTGCCATGCTCTCCGCCTCGTCTCGAGCGAAAGGGCTCAGATGGTCAAAGCCAACTCGAGTTGGTTGATCGACTCTCTCGCTGCCGTTCTCCACCCCGTTCACTCTACGATGGCTCTGATGACGACCAAGGCGACACGTTCACTGTACCGCTCCTTCTGGCGCGGACTCGCCCTCGTCGCTCGCTCCAACGGCGCCAGGACCGCCAACCTCCGCCGATTGTACCGACCTCAACTCCGCCACGCTCTCCTCCCCAGTCCTACAGACATCGCCCAAGTCAGACAGACGAGTTGCGTGACTTCTCTCCCTCGCCGGTCAAGCAGCGGAGTGCAACTGACGCGCCCGAAAGCAGTGCACCGGACTCTGACCCTGCTCGGTTCCTCTCCGGCGCTGACCGCCAACCTCGCCTCGCTCGCATACCACCACACGCCCGCCGCTTCCTCCTCCTCCTCGCACCGCCCGATCGCGTGGAACCCGCAAGAACCGCTCGCGGCGGAGAAGGCTCACCACAAACGCCGCAGGGACGCAGAACGCGATCCCGCTATCCGGATCAGTGGCCGAGTTCAAGTGGGATTCGAGAGGATGTGGCAAGAAGCGGAGCGGACGGGAGCGGGCAGAGTCTGGCTCGGGAGGATGATCACCGAGACGAATGACGGCGCCGCCGAGGGGACTTGAGCGAGTACGTCGTTCGATGAGTGAGCGCGCCACAGACCGCACATGCACATCCATTCGCTGACTGACAATCCCCTCCCCTGCCAGCTAGTGCTTCTCTCTCTCTCTCTGTCGATACGACCAGTCGCCGGCGCTTTGATTGCTCGCAGGTCCTCCGGCTTGTGACGGCCCGCTTCACGTCGTGGGTACGGCATACAGATCTCATTCACGGCGGCACAGACGCACAACAGAAGATCTCTCTACTATAATACGCTACAAGGTCAGCCACAGCGGAGAGGGATGCGAGCGATATCTCGTCCCCGCGACGACTTCCCCTTCACTTCTCGGCCGCCGCCGCCTCGAGCGCCTCGACCGCAATCTCCATCATTCGAATCACCGCCTCGTCCTCTCCCTTCCTCCCAATGAGTTGCATCGCAATCGGCACATCCCTGTAGACCTCCGGATCGTACCGCTCGTAATTGATCCGGTCAAACTCGGACAAGAACTCGGTCCTCCTCTTGTCGCTCGGGGCGACGGTGTCGAGAGCCGGGTCGACCTTCGTGACGGGGAAGACGGCCGTCGGCCAATCGCACAAGTTGCACAACCCCGTGTAAAAGATGTCTTGCCGGTCGTCGTGCCGGAACGAAGGGTACACGGCCGGCGGGCACAACAACGCATCGACCGGTCGGCCCGTCCCCGTCCCTTCGCGCGTCTGTTCCCACGCGTCGAGCTGCAAGGCGATATAGTCGCGACGGGCGGCGCACAGTTGCCAGAACTCGTAGGTCGACAAGGCGGGGGGTAGTTGTTTGCCCTTGAAGATCCCGCCGAGGACGGGTTCGCCAGAGAGGGCGCACTCGCGCTTGATGTCTTCGCCGCCGTCGGCGAGGAAGAGGCGGGTCTGGGGCGTGGCGAGGCGAGGCGTGAGAAGGAGAGTGCGGTCAGTTGGCGGAGCTTCTCCGACGAAATAGGTGATGGGTTTTCGCTCACGATCAGGTCGGCACCTTTGGCGGCTTCGGGCGGCATGTAGTCGATCACTGTGCAAATAACGAGTGCATCAGTGCTTGAACCCCCGCCGCTGTCACAAGCGAGACAGAGAGCGAAAGCGCACCGGTATGTCCCTGAGCGAGGAGCGCCTTCTTGAGCATCTCGAGCGCGCGCACGTACGGCACGTCCGGTTTCGCCATCCCATTATGCCAAACCATCCCAAAGCACAACTTCTCCCCTCCTCCATGCTCGCGGAGCGCGTACCCCGCTTCGCTCCACGGCATGTGCAGCGCAAGCGGGTCGTACCGCCACGGTTCGGCGTCGACGACGGCGCGGAAAAAGGCTTTGACGCCGTCGAGGGAGGTCGACATGGGCCCGAGGACGGAAGGGACCACGGTGAATCCTTCCATGCTGTTGCTCGATCCGCCGTATGGGATGCGGTCGAAACTCGGGCGGAGACCGTACAGACCGTTGAATGCGCAAGGGATCCTGCGGAACCCGCCCGTCTCCTGGTCAATGAACAGAGTCTTTTTGGACAAGAAGGGATGGTGACGGGGGGGGGGGGGGGGTAGGTACTCACCGGATGCTTCCGCCAATGTCGCTCCCCACTCCGAGCGGCGAACCGTGCATAGAAACGAGGGCGCCTTCGCCACCGGACGAGCCTCCGACCGCGAGCGCGCGGTTGTGAGGGTTGACGGTCCGGCCGTGCAAGTTGCAGATTGTCTCGCCCGAGAAGAGAGCCTGCGGCATGTTGGTGTAGCAGTAGAGGACTGCGCCCTGCTGCAAGAGGCACTTGACGAGGGCCGAATCGGCTTGCGAGACCCGCCCGGTCCAGCCGACGTAGCAGAGGTTCATCTCTTCGCCCTCGACATTGATCTGGTTCTTGAGCGAGATCGGGAGTCCACTGTTGATACGGTCCGAAGTCAGTAACCGCGTTCGGAGTCGCGAGCGGCTGGTTTCGAACGTGACGAAGAGCTTACTGCAGGGCGCCGGAGGGTCTCCCCGAGTCGGCAAACTGTTCATCGAGCGCCTTTGCGCGCGCGATAGCCTTGTCAAAAAAGATGTCGGTCAAGCAGTTGGTCTGTGCGATGGTCGAGTGCAAGAGTCAGACTCGGCTGCATGCGGGTTTGGCAGCAAGTCGGAAGGCCGTGCGTGCGCAGGGAGGACGGAGAAAGAGGTCGACTCACGAGCTCGTGCGCGATGACGGCGCGGTGACAGAAAGCACGCTGCGCCCAGCTCCGAAGTGTCAGTCGGGAATTTATACATGTGTGTCCGAGCGCAAGCCTTGTGATGGAAGTGGGGCCGCCCCCGCTCACCGTGACGTCTTCCGCCTTGAGTTCGCCTTTGCTCAACCTGGCGAGCAGCTGACCGACCCCGAGCTCGGTGATCTCACGCTCCTTTGCGGTCAGGACCTTGTCGAGCGGCAGCGCGGCGACATTGAGCGTGCCCGGGTCGACGTGACCGACCTGACCCGCGAAGCCGCTCTCGGCCAGCTTCTTCTCGAGCGCAGCGTGCGAGGCTTGCACGGTCCCTTGCCAGCTTGCAACCATGCTTGCAGAATGATGTCGGAGTCAAGAGGACATCGCTCGCTATCGCCCTATCGACCTCCCGACAATCTTCGGCCGGACCACTGCCAGCCGTCGGCAAGCAGCCGTTACAATAGCTTACCGTACGACCCTTTGGCGGATCTTCAGGCTCCATTACTCCGCACTCCGCTACATTTCCGTCCATTGATCGAGGGGACCCTTTGTCCAAAGGAGCTGATACGAGGCGTCTCTCTGCCGAGGAACGGCGAGATAAGCCGCCTTCTGGCATGGTATTCCACCTCGACGCGCAGGCAATTGCTAGAGCAGTACAAGAGCCTCGAACTTTACCTGTCTGCAGAGCTCCAGGCACTGCCGCCGGAGGAAGAGGGCCCCATGGCAGCGATAAGGACTTGCTTCGATCGCGATAAGTATCGATCCGCCTCCTCGGCGCTAACTTAGGCTGAGTGCTCGGCCGCCGCGGTTCGGCACACGTGCGACTGCTGTGCCGGAGAAGCTCCGCATCCGTGCCACAATCTCCCGGAAAAGAACACGCCCCAGACTGGATCAGTTGGCGACAATTGTCCGCGGTCGTCGCAACTCGCTTATCTTTCCAGTCTTTGTGTACCGGTCGCCTCCGAACGACACGTTCTTCTCTTCCTCAGAACTTACAACAACCATGTCGGGCTACCCAGAAGGATCGCGCGACTTTACGCAGCTACTCGGACCGGGCGTCGGGTACGGTCTCGTCGTCGGAGCTGGCGCCTTCTTCGCCATCTTTATGAGTACGTACAGCACAGTCCGCCGCTTTCCATACAGCATACTTCGCCGCTTTCTATTTGCAAGATACTGACTCGCTCCGCTTCGTAGTCATCCTCACTAGGATCCAGGCTCGCTTCACCAACCTCGACCCGAACTCGGCAAACGAGTTTGCCACCGCTTCGAAATCTGTCAAGCCCGGCCTCATCTGCTGCGGCATCGTCTCGGCCTGGACCTGGAGCGCGACCCTGCTCCAAAGTTCCGCCGCTTCCCACCAAGATGGCCTCTCGGCTGCCTGGTGGTACGGAGTCGGCGGAACCATACAGATAGCTTTCTTCGCGTGCTGCGCCGCCAAAGGTGAGTGAGACGGTAAGACTCGCCGTTGGTGATTTTTGAGCTGACACGCTTCTCTTAACAGTCAAGCAGAACGCTAACGGAGCAGTCACCTTCCTGGAAATTGCAAAGGTGAGTTTCTGAACATTCTTCATCCTCGCGCCACCGCAGGCGGCTCATTTTGGAACGCTGCAGGCTCGCTACGGATGGCCGTGCCACATCCTCTTCACCATCTACTTTCTGATTTGCGCCCATGTCGTCACCGGCTCTCTTGTGCTCGGCGCCTCGGCTACGATTAACGCACTCACAGGCGCGAATGTCATCGCTTGCAACTTCCTCTTGCCCATCGGAATCGCAGTGTAAGCCCTTCTGTTACCCGTCCAGATAGCGGAATACGAGACCGGGGGCGAGACGGTTGCCAAAACTTGAACGCGAGACCGACGGGTCGTGAGTATACAACTTGCTGTTCAATTGCTGACGAGCTCAACCCGCAGTTACGTCGTCGCCGGCGGCTTGCGAGCGACTTTCATTGTCGACTATTTGCACACCGTCATTCTCTTTGTCGTCCTCTACTTCTTCCTCTTCAAGATCTAGTGAGTCCGAGTTCCGGGTCGACGCGTCACACGCCTTGCTCGAAGCTAACGCTGTTTCTCTCCTGCAGTGGATCTTCGGCCGCCGTCGGCAGTCCGGGCAAGCTCTGGGAGCTCTTGCAATCTGCCTCGACGCTCGCTCCCGTCGCAGGCAACGCCGGAGGCTCCTACACCACCATGAAGTCGAACGGGGGCATCCTGTTCGCTGGCTGCACGATCGCTTCTGGTTTCTCTGGCGTCTTCTGCGACCAAGGCTACTGTGAGTCGTGGATGGTGACTGTACTTGCGCAACCCCAAGTGCTGACATTCCTGGGACTCGCCTGCAGGGCAACGGGTATGCTTCTTCGATACTCGTGCAGAAGACTGTGGCATCTTCTGATCATCTCCCCTTCCGTCACGCAGGCAATCGCCAGTCGACCCGACACGACGACGAAAGGCTATATGCTTGGCGGCCTGAGCTGGTTCGCCATTCCATGGGCCTTCGGTACCGTCATGGGTCTCAGCTGCCGCGCTCTGATGACCAATCCAAACTTCCCGACGTTCCCGTACGTCGTCCACCTCTGACGCTTCTTTCTCCGTCGCCCAGCTGACTTCGTCCTCTCTTGCCAGTTATGCTCTGTCGGCTTCGCAGGTGTCGGCAGGTCTCGTCGCTCCGGCAGCTGCGGCAACGGTCGCCGGAACGGGCGGCGCCGTCGCAATCCTCATCATCGTCTTCATGGCGGCAACGTCGGCCGCGAGCGCTGAGCTCATTGCCGTCTCGTCTATCATCACCCGCGACGTCATCGGACTGTACCGACCCCTCTCCGGCCACAAGATGGTCGTTGCCTCGCACATCACGATCGTCGTCTTCGCCGTTTGGGCCGGATGCTGGAGCACCATCCTCAATAAGGCTTCGGTCGACCTCGGCTGGCTATTCTACGTTCAAGGCGTCCTTCTCACTCCGGCTGTCATCCCCATCGGTCTGACCGTCATGTCGCGTCGGCAAAGCAAGCACGCCGCGTTCTTCGGAACTCTCTTCGGCACAGCGTGCGGCATGATCGGCTGGATGGTTGGCTGCCACAAGATCTACGGCGAGATCACTATCACGAACCTTGCACTGCCTTATTCTGCAATCTGTGGTTCCGCCCCCGGGCTGATCATGTCGGGACTCATGACCGGCCTCATCTGCCTCATCAGTACGTTCCCGGATTGTTCTTGCACGCCCCATCCGACATCAACCGAAGCATATTGTGATCTAGCCTGCGGCCCGACGCTGACCCTCGAACATACAGAACCCGACAACTACGACTGGAAATCGACTCGAGCGATCGCGCTTAGCGACTCGGACGAGCCGAGCGAGGGCACCATTGAAGTCCAACAAACCGCCGATAACATCGACTACGACGACAAGAAGGACGAGCCGACTGGAGAGGCCGTCCTGGCCTCGGACTTGGTCGCGTCTGACAAGCTCGCCAGCCCCGAACCGGCGCCACTCGATGTCGCCACTTTGCAGCGGGTGTTTGTTCGCGCGACCATCTTCTCTTCCATCCTTGCGCTCATCATCACGATCATTATCCCGATCCCTATGTAAGCCGAAGCTCGGGGAATTCGCTCCAGGGATCTCAAGCTGATCATCTTCGCCACGCCAGGTTCGCCTCGGGCTACGTTTTCTCGCGCCGCTTCTTCGAGGTCTGGGTCGGGTAAGTCTCTTGAATGTCCCCTGACAGGCGTCGGTACTCATCATCTTGACGATTCACTACTGCGCAGCTTTTCGATTGTGTGGGCGCTCTTCGCCGGCGGTTTCTGCGTGTGCGTTTGACCATGCCATGCGTCGTCATTCTCCACGACGACCTCAAGCTGACCCTTTCCCCGTTACTCCGCGCAGCATTCTCCCCATTTGGGAAAGTCGCCACGAGATTGCGATTCTTGCGCGATCGACCTTGCGAGTGGCGACTGGTCGGACCGCGAAAGAAGATATCGTGGCTTAAGAGTTTGCGGATCGCTTTTTTTCTGTCCTCAAGAAGTAATATGTAGAAATACCGAATATAGATTGGAAATATGCTTGCCTCTGTTTGTACCATGAGGCTCGAAGACTCGCGATCGTGACTTTCTCGCCTTGAGGCTCTCTCTCTATACAACAACCGCCGCCTCCGCGCTTCAGGATGCAGCTTCTCCTGAGGATACTGGCTATCTCGACATTCGCAAGGCTGACTGTCGCTATCTGGCCCAAGCCCGCTTTTCACGAATCCGGCAGCGACTTTTTGCGCCTGACGCCCGAGTTTGAGATCGTCAGCGACTCGGTGAGGGCTCTGCCCGACGACGTAGGTGCTCCAGAATTCACCCTCCACCCTCCCGCCTGAGCGTACGTGCATGCTTATGCTCGCCGAGTGCAGCTTCGCGAGGCTGTTGGGCGGGCACTCCTCTTGATGAGAAGCGATGAGCACCAGCCGCTGTTACCAGGCCGTGCAGAAGCCGAGCGGTACGCTGTACACTACTCGCTGCCCCTCTCAGAGCTCTCATGCTCATACGCTTCACGCAGGGAACGGATCACGGTCGCTCCCACTCTTGCTGCTCTCCGATTCAATGTTACCGATTCACCGTCCTCCATCGCGAGCGAGGCCAACAAGCTATACGACCAGATGGACGAAACTTATACCCTCAATATCGATGCAACCGAGGCGACCTTGGCCGCGAATACATCGCTCGGGATACTGCGTGGCTTGCAGACTTTCGTCCAGCTAGTCTACACTTTGGAGGAGAGTGAAGGACCTGCTACGCTTTATCTCCGCAATGCTCCTCACCATATACGAGATCGTCCTGCCTTTCCGCATCGGTGCGCCGCTTGGATCTCGCTAGAAACGATGCATTCGGTCACGGTACTGAGCTCGAAAGAAAACGCCGCAGCGGATTCATGCTCGACACGGCGCGCAATTTTTACCCGGTCCCCGCACTCTACAAGATGCTCGACACCATGTCCTCCGTTAAAATGAACGTCTTTCACTGGCATGTTGTCGATGCGCAGTCGTGGGCGCTCGCGTCCTCCACCTTTCCGGACCTCGCACGATATGGCGCGTACTCTGACGCCGAAACGTATTCGTTACACGATGTCAGGCAAGCCGTTAAGTACGCCGGCGCGAGGGGAATCTCGGTCATGCTCGAGGTGGGCTTTCGCGGGAATACTCTCTCGTGCGGTCTCACACGCTAACACGGATGCTTCCGCCAGCTCGACATGCCCGGACACACGGCGTCAATCGCGCACGCCTACCCGGAGTACATTGCTTGCCACGACGCTCGGCCTTGGTCTGCATACGCCGCTGAACCTCCAGCTGGTCAAATCAAACTCGGTCATCACGACGCACTGCTTTTCTCTCAGCGTCTCCTGCACGAGGCTGCGCTTCTCACTGCTTCTCCACTCTTGAATACTGGTGGCGACGAAGTTGTGAGTGTACTTTGACAGACCCCGTAACGAGAGCGGCTGACATTCCCGAGGACAGAACGAGCGCTGCTACCTCGAAGATGAGGACACGACTGCCGTCATGCTGAGCCGGAACGCAACGCTGGACGACCTGCTCGGAGAATTTGTCAACGGAGTCCACGGTACAGTCCGGCAGCACGACAAGATCCCCGTGGTCTGGGAAGAGATGGTGCTCAACCACGAGCTGAATCTCGGTGAAGACACGATCGTCACTGTGTGGATCAGCTCGGTAAGCACCGGTGCATGACTTGCAGAGTCTCATCTGACGATTCGCTTGAGCGCGCTTAGGCGAACGTACGCGCGGTCGCGGAACAAGGTCATCGCATCATTCACGCCGCGTGAGTTAGCGCATTCGGATGAAAAGGGTCTTGTCCCCCTTGAAACTCACGTTCTCGGAGTCCTGCAGGAGCGACTATTTGTACCTCGACTGTGAGTTCCTTCCGACAGAACTGTCCTGCAAAAACTCATCGCCGTCGCAAAATCAGGTGGCGCCGGGGCATGGCTGGGGAACTCACCAGAAGGACGGTCTTGGTGCGAGTGAGTCGTCACTGAGCAAGATGCTGTCAGGCCCCGCTGACGACGGCTAACTTGACTAGTCCCTTCAAGTCGTGGCAAAAGGTGCGGTGTTCCGGCGCGGCAAAGTCGGCGATGACAATCTGCTAAACGTCGACATGCACACAGGTTTATTCCTTTGATCCGTATCGCAATTTGACGGATGCCCAGAGACATTTGATCCTCGGCGGAGAAGCTCTACTCTGGAGCGAGCAAGCAGGTCCGGAAAATTTCGAAGCTCTTGCCTGGTGCGGCCCAACATTTCATCGCGATCTTTGGCGAGCTCAGAGCTGAACTTCTTCCGGATTGCAGGCCACGCGCTGCCGCTGCCGCCGAGGTTTTCTGGACCGGCGGCGCTTTGGCCGAGGGGGAGCGCAGTGTCGGAGAAGCGCTACCTCGCCTGCACGACTGGCGTTATCGCGCTGTTTGTCGGGGTGTCCAGGCGGCTCCCTTACAGCCGTACTGGTGCGCACTCCGGCCAGGGGCATGTGATGCGGATTAGCGAGGCAGAATGCTGTACATACGACAGAATTGCAACAGGCGATCACTACATCATACAGGCACACGACTGGCCGTCCGGACGCCGCTCCAGAGAGTACTGCGGGGAAGAAAGCGATGAGAACGCGTCCGGTGAGATCAGGAAGAATTAGCCTCACTTGAACAGCATTCTTGCGAACCCTTCGGGAGCAAAGCCGCCATCAGCGCCCGCGCCGACGATCAGACCCTCCCAGCGAGCGGTATCGGAAGCGTAGAGACCAAAGTCCATCGGCGAGAAGTAGTGGCGATGGTACTGCGGCATGAATCGGCTGCCGCTCTGCGAAGGCGGATACTCTCGTACATCAGCTTTTGAACTATCGACATCAAGCAGATCAGGTTTTGGGCTCACCAGGACGCCGATGAGATAGATGGTTGCGGTGTAGAGGACGAGGCTGAGACCAGAATCGAGAAGCTGGGCAACATAGGGTCGAGCCGAATTCGGGAACACCTGTGTGAGCAGCGCTTGGTCAGCGGAATGCATGGACTTTCCGATTCGCTCTGGACTTGCGTTGACGAGGTATGCAGGAGCTTCTGCCACCGGGACAGAGGCAAGCCGGGTGCGCCAGCGAAGCGATCGCCTCGCAGGAACCGCCACCGGCTGCAGCATTTCCGTCGGCGTACGCGTCACGGATACATGCGCCCCCGCTTGCTTGGCGTCCGCGAGCTGTTTGACAAGGTCGACATCCACACCAAGCCGAGTCGCGAGTTCGTCTTGCATCTGGCGAGTCGTCAGCTCCGGGTCAAGCGGCTCCTCGGGCGTGTTTCGTTTTTCGACGAGCTCGGAATTGACGGCGGTAAGGTCGGTTTGAACTGCGAGCACCGAGTGACTAGGTCTCACAGTCTGGCAATTCGCGTCGGCCATATCCACCCACGTATCGACACGCACGATCGGATTCGCGAGGCCGGTGGAGTCCCGAGTGCGTTTCCGCTGCTCGCAACGGAACGGGAGGTCAGCGTCTGCACAGGATGACGATTCACGTGTTCGCTACTCACGATGCACCGACGGGTTGTCACGATGATGTCGTCAACATCGTCCGCAGCGTCTTCGGGCTCGGCGGACTCGTCTTCATCGGACTCTTCTTCCTCTACGGCAGACGACATCTGGGTCGCAATCTCACGCCCGATGCTTCGACTGATTGTTGCGGCGAGCGACTTCGTAGGCGAGATGAAACTCTGCCCAGCCTCGAGGAATCCAGACCTCGGACCGACCGAACGCATCTCTTCGATCTCGAACCGAAGTTTGTCGATCGTCTCCTTCAGCAACAGCTGTCAAACACGAGGGAGGAAATCGTGAGCGCTTGATACGTGACACTTGAGTATAGGCACGGACATTCTCCTGCTTCTGGTCGTCGAGCGCGTCTTGTGCTTGTCGTGCCGTGGCTAGTTCGCCCTCGAGCTTCTCGACCGCTTGCTGCAAGCGTTCGTGATCGCGCTCGAACTGCTGCACTTGGAGCGAATGCCCCTGAATCGCTTCTTCAGCGCTGCGGTGCTCCTGCGAAACCGAGGTGCGTCAGCTCGCGCTCAAACATGTGCAAGATCCTTGAGATCACTCACGCGCCGCAGGTCCGCGACGAGCGTTCGCAAGCGATCGGCTTCTTCGCAGGTCGCAGTGTAGCTGCGCTTCATCGATTCGTACGACTCGCGAGAGCGTTTGAGGCTCTTGTTCAATTTGGCAACTTCGCCCTCGAGAACACTGATTTGCTGGACGTGTTCCTTCTCGACGCTGCGCAGCTCTTTTTCCTCGCGGCGCTTGGCGTGCAGCTCGGAGCGGGCCTGTCGACCGAAAGTGTGAGCCGACGTGAGCCTCAACGAGCGCTGCGAGAAGCTGCACACACCTCCTCGAGTTGACCTTCGAGATCGGCGACTTCAGACTCGAACTGCGAAGCACTAGCATGGAAGCGAGACTCGTTGTCCTTGATCTTCCTGGCGAGACTGTGGCGTAAAGAAAAGACCATATCAGCTCTGTGTCTCGACGGACAGGCTTCGGTTGCACCCACTCTTGCGAGTGTCGAAGTAGTTGCTGGAATTGCTCGTTGTTGCGCAGGATGCTGGAGCCGTCACGGGCATGCCCTACCGGGTCCGCAAGGACGAGAGAGTCGAGCAGGCCGTCGCCAGTGAGGCTCGAAGGACGACTGCCAGTCGCGCTGCCGTTCGAAGTCTGCGACCCGTCTCGACGCATCAGGCTCGCAAAGTACCGCTCGGGCGAGTCGGGCGTGCCGGTCACCGTCGCGAACAAGTCGCCGGAGTCGAAAGCAGACGCAGGAGCAGGCGGAGTCGAAGGGCGGTTCTCCGGGAAGAAAATGGAGGAGGGCCTGCTCTCGTCGCGGATAGGCGACAACGGGGTGGCGAAGAAAGACGAAGTGTCGATGGCGTCGGTGCCGTCGTCATGAAGGTACGACTGAGATTCGTCGGCGGAGTGGTGCGAGGCGACCGAAGAGGACAAGGACATGTCGCTGATGACCATCGAGTCGGAGCGCAAGAAACTGCCACGAGAAGCGTGCGACAACGTCGGGCTGATCACCCCCTCCTCGCGAGGACTGAGTGGCTCATCGCTACCGCCGCGTTGGCTCCGAGTGAGTTCCTCGCTCTGGCGCCGTTTCGCGCGGGAAGGAGCCATCGGCCGCGAGTGCCGCAGCGAAGACGACGAGAGGCGGCTCGAGTCGGCGGCGTTCCCGCCAGCAGACAATGACGGCCTCGTTCCCTCGACGACGCTGGTCCGGCTCCGTGACGACATGGCCGACGATGGACGGTCAAAGCTCGCTTCGCTCCGAGTGCTCAAGGACGAGGTCGAACGAGCGAGTTCGCCCAAGATCGAAGCCTCCTCTCGATTCTGGCCTTCGTACTGGCCCGAGCCTGCTTTGTCGATCATTGCCGGCGAAGAGCGCGGGGACGACGGATCCGAGAGTTCGCCTTCTGCCTCGAGTTCGGCTGGGTCCCGGCGGTCCGTCGTGGTCGAATCGCTCCTTCCTTCGACGGTCACGTCGACGGGCTGAGTGGACTCGGGTGAAGTCGACGGCATCGAGGCAGTATCTGCAGAGGGCGGAAGCGCCATGGCGGTCGACAGCGAATCCACCTCGAGCAAGATCCGGACCGTTTCGGCGACAACACCCGCAGGCACCACCCCGCGCGCCAATCGATCCGCGAGCCCAGCCCGGTACTTGGTCTCGAACGTCGTCTGCACGTGGGCGAACCTCGTCCGGTCCCACCGCAGCCTGAGCAAACGGACGACGAGCTCGTCGCGCTTCGTACCCCTTTCGGCTTCGATCACGCGCTGCAGCATCTTGACGTCCCGCCAGACGCCATAGTCGACGTTCAAATCGGCAACGTGTTTCGCCGCTTCGACCGCGTGGAGAAACATTCGCTGCAAGACGCCGGCGGGGACGGATTGCTTGATCGCGCGAGTGAGGGTCGAGTTGCCGCCCGTTGAGAGGGCAAACTGTTCGCACAGTTTGCACAGGTGAACGGGCGAGCGAGCGAGCAAGATCTTGGCGCTGCATTCTCGTCCAGCCAGAGCAGAAAGAGATCAGCGAATCCACGTCTCGGGAGGGAGGAGAGGGGGGCAAATCGGGCTCACGTCGTCTCGGTGCTGCCGCCTCGGCGCAGAGCCACCTTCAACTGATCCAGATCCTCCTGCAGCGACTTGTTCCGATATCCTTCCCCATCACTCCGCTCCGATCGCCGCTGCTGCTCGCCACCCCCGTCCTCATCACCAGCATTCTGAGCGGCCGCCACCGTCAGCACAGGCAAGTCCGCCCACTGTCCCTTGAGCGCAATCTCCCACGCTTTTCGAACGCGCGTGTTGGCCGAATAGGCCGACAAGATCGCCACGTCCAGAGAGCGGGGTTTCTGCAGCTGCTGCTGCTTCTTGCCAGACGACGGCGAAGCAGGAACCCGAGCGGCGGCGGCGGGTTTCGACGGAGATGCGGAGGAGTTTGGGCCGCCGACGGAGGTCGTAGACGGTCCCGCTGAAAGTGGTGGTCGTTCTCGGGCGAAGGCGACTCGCAATGAAGCGAGAGAGGAAGGGCAGCGTCCGACCAAAAGCTCGATCAAGAGATCCTGAACAAGAAGAACGGAGAGAACGTATCGTCAGCTTGACGAGGGAGGAAAAAGCGAAAGCTTGAAGGGACACAGAGCCGGACTGTATGTACTCACGTCATTTGTAGTCGACGACTCGAGCGCCTTCCGAACGAGATAGACATCAAAGTCGACCGGTCCCATCAGCAAGCCGCGCAGCGCGAGTTCAGCTGCCGCCGTGCGCGCGAAAGAGGCAAGAGTGGGTAATGTCAGCTCGGGCAGATGGTATTTGGAACGGGGGACAGATGACCGCAGAGCTCCGACTCACCGGTTCCTTTGATATTCCGATCGGCGAGTATGACCTCCAACAGCGTACTCACGGCGGGCAACTGCTGCTGAGCCCCGCCCGAACCGGAACCGACGGTCGAATAAGCGAGGTTGACCGCCTCGAGTTGCGCACTCGACAATGGAGCCAGGAGACTGAGCAGGTCTTGCTCGCGAGTCTGTCGTCGTTCGCCACACGGTCACACACAAAGAGAAAAGGAGATATCTTGTTCGTCAGCTCCTCATCCTCCTCGAGAGTGGAAAGGGGGACCTAGAGTAATATGAAAAACTGACCGGTCCTTTGCCGTTCAGGACAGTCTTGACCTTCTTGACCATCGCCCCCACCGTCTCCTCCTCACTCGGATCGCCCGTCGTCGTCGTCTCTTCTCGAAGTGCAACACCGAGGTACCGCTTGCTCAGTTCCTGCTCCTCCAACGCCGCCAGATCTTCGAGCGTTCTCCGCCTGCGCAAGGCCTTTGATACGGCGGTGGTGGTGGTGGTGGAGCCTTTTCCTGATCCTCCTGCTGCCGAGTCATTCGCGGCCGTTGATCCGGGCACAGACGAGCTCGGGACCGTACGTCGTCTCGAGATCGGTACGGGGATATGCGAAGAAGAGGACGACGATCCTCCACTCGAGGGGATTGGGGAAGCTGTCTCGGACATGCGTTTTGACGAACTGGACGAAGCGGCGGACGGGGCCCGCCGATGAGAACCGTGTCGTTGACCTCCCCCTCGGCGAACTGGAGAACCGTCTCCAGTGCGGTAGTAAGACCTGGCGCCGTCGGGGCGGAGCATGGTGTTCGGGGTGGTGGAAGCTGTTGGAGGAGGCATAGTCGGAGTTGTGGTCGTCGACGCGGTGGTGGCGGTGGCGAGACGAGCAGTAGCAGCGATCATATCCATCGACGGCGTCCCTTCTTGCTTGACTGGAGATGGACCGCCTGAAGACGTGGTGGTGGTTGCGACTCCCAATCCGACCAGCAAGCTCAACAGCTGCTCCACCCCGACCGGTTGATCCTCCATCCCCTCCGGCAACCCTCGCACCAACTCTTGTAGCTGTTCGCGCTCTTGCGGGTTCAACAACTGGATCCCGCGTTTGCGTTCGAACGCGTCCAACAGGGCGGGGACGAGTCGGAGGGGAGCGGTTCGGTGGGCTGTTTCTGTTGCAGGAGGTGGGTTTGGAGTCGGGTTGAAAGGGTCCGAGGAGAGGAGCGGCGAAGTCGGTTGAGAGGAGGACGCGGACGAAGTCTCGAGCGAGTCGAACAAGCTGTTGAGTTGGTCGAGCAGCTCTATCTGACTGCGACGATGCTGTGTGAGGTTTTGATCGGCGACTATGATTAGCGAGGCATCTCACAGCCTAAACGGGGCTCGAGACGAAACGAGCGAGGCCTGAGCGGTCCAGAGAGAGAGAGAGGAACGAACAGGAGTCGTGGCTCCGTCGACTGAACGGGTAGCCTGCGCGGCCAACACACCAGAGAAGCAAACTTTCAGCGACTCTGGTCTATAGCCTCTAGACGGGCGAGCTGACAGTGAGGGAGGGACGACTGACCGTTGAACGAGGCGTCGACGCCTGTTACATACGCAAGGGGGGTCAGTCAGTTTGGAGACAGTGCATGCGATGGGGTCAGTGACTCACCATCTCTCCTCTTTCGTAGCCTCGAACTCTCTCCCCACCGGTGTGAATGTTGCGTTCCACAGGAGTTGTTGGTTGACCGATTCACGGAAAGCGGTTCAAGCGTGTGTAGCACTCGTCAAGGACTGACTCGACCTGATAGACGGGGCTGAGTGCTCATGCACAGACTCTCGCAAGACCGCCCCCGCTGTTTGAGCGTGACGAGTTGCAGAAAGGAACAACGTTGACATCTCTCTCGCGGCCTCATCGTAACGCCTCGAGGCTGGGGCGACCGGCGGGACTTTCAGGGACATGCCGAGTTTACACTTTTTGCGAATTGCAATATAAAGGAAAGCAGGGTGTAATACAGTGAAAGGCTGGTGCGAGAGAGACAAAGAGGGAGGTAAAGACGTTCCATGATGCGAACGTCGACCGCAACGCAACTACCACCCGGCAGCGCGGAGGCGGTCCATCTCGCGCTCGAGCATGGACCGCTGTTCGACGACGCGCTCCTCGCGACTGCGCATCACGTTCCGCTTGCGCTTGAGTCCGGTCGCGCGCTTGTCGGCCACAACATCCCCCGCCACGGGCTTGTCCAGTTCCGTCGCGGCGCCTTCACCCGTCGCGGCCGCTCGGAGTTCGGCCCGACGAGCCGAGAACCGGGCACCGCGGTACCGGAACGAACCGACCTTGTACTTGTTGCCGTCGCCAATCTTGAGCATCTTGCGATCGCGCATCTCTTCGGTCCGGTCGCGCTCAAAGTGTTCGTTCAACCACGCGCGCGTGCGTTCGGCGGGGTACCAGAACGGGTCCTTCATGGTGACGAGGACTTTTTTATAGTTCTTGGTCCCGCCCGAGCGAGATTTCCCTCCCCCGATCGGGTTCCTCTTCAACGCCGAGAGGTAGTTGAGGGTGCGGATCGACGTGATCTCGAGTCCGTAGACGTTCTTGAGGTAGTTGGCAATGTCGGGTTTGGTCAACTGCAACGAAGTCCGGAACGTGGCCGTGTAGGGATCGTCCTTGTACTGCTGCGTGTTGCGGACGAGGCGCATAAACACGCTCGGCAAGTAGACGCGGACGTCGCCGTGCGTCGCGCCTTCTGGACCCGAAGCGACTGCTTTCGGAGGCTTGGGTGGGGTGCGACCCTTGACGCGCGACGAGTGCTTCGAGTACCGCGGCGCCTTGGTCCTGGTGGTGGTGGACTGGGTCGGGTCCTTGGGGAGGTGGACGCTCCGACTGCCTGGCAGAGGGTAGGCCAAGTCGACCGGTTGCGCTCGTCTCGGCGGCTGCAGGCGAGTCGTCGGCGGGTCGAACGGCGAGTCGACGACCTGAGTCGCCAGAGTGCGAGCGGCAGCCGGCGTCGCGCGAGTGGTGGTGGTCGATCGGGCGGCGTTGCTCGCTCCGAGGATGAGAGAGCGGAGTGCTCGCTGCATGCTCGTCATGGCTGGACGGGCCTGCTGTCGGCGTCGGGAAAGAGTTGCCTCGGGAGAACAAGACGCGGTCCACTTGAAGTCGGCCACGCGCGGAGATGAGGGCGGGCAGGAAGGAGTTGTGGTCTTGAACCCACTCGAGGCTCTGTCCGAGTCGTGCCCTTGCTGTAGCCCTGCAGTCGTCTCTCTGGCTTTGGCGGTCGACGAGCGAGCGCTCTGCCTCTCCCACGTGCAGCCTCCCCTGCAGTGCCCGAGTGGTTAAGGGGAGGTGTCGAGAGGGGAACGCACGTGCAGCGCGACTTGGTGAGGAAATCAATTTTGGGCGGGTCCAGGGGCCGCACCTCGATCAGATCTGCCACCGCCGTACGCGTACTGTGACTTGCACAAGCGAGTGCGGGTACACCGTACGGGACTCGCTCTTTCCGCTCCCTCGCCTCGTCTCTCTCTGCTCCGCCTGCCGCCGCCACAACCGCCTCGCTGCTCCTCTTGACCCCGACTACTACTCGGGTCTCTGTGCACGATCGGGCACCGCAGGGCGCAAGCGGAGGGACGGGAACTTGTTGTATGTACAGGCTCTAATGTGCAGTGCCCTGAGAATACTGAACTGAAAAGATCAGGAACCCTGATGCAGGCAGCACCAGCCGAACCAAGGCTCCCGACACCGCGACTCTTCTCTCGATTCTCTCTCTCGCCGAGCCCGGCCCGGGGACAGCCAAACCCAGGCGAGGCAGAAACTCGGAGTATAAACGCACAGATCTACGCAGACCCTCCGCAATCGTGGCGTCGGTTCCATAACATCAAGCTGCCCCCACTCCGACTCCAATCGGAGCCAGCAGCAGCTGTTAGCGTACAATGACCGCTGCTCGCGGACGACGAAAACTGTCGATGGCGCGTCATCCGTCGACTGCTCCGCGGTTGCCGGAATTCCTCAAGCGCTCCAGCTTTTGGAGTCGCGTGTCGACGTTCTGCTGTGAGTTACTACAGCACTCCCTTGGCCCCATGCCCTTTGCTACATAGTCACGATGGGTGTCCTTCGACACCATCGTCGTGCACATCACCACCATCGTCATCATCATGAGCAAGATGGTCATGGCTCCGTCGTCGCCGCATCCGAGGATGACGACGACGAGAAGGAGCACCATCGGTTCACCACCCGTCATCATCGTCGTGCTCGTCGCTCTAGTACCTTGACTGACATCGAACGACGCTCCTCCACTTCATCACTGCACCGTCACCATCACCATCACCACCACCATGACGACAACGACAAACCCCCCTCGTTGCGGCACCACCCGACCCTGACCTCGCTCGAACGAAAACTGACCGACGCCGAACGCAACCTCGGTCGCACCCTGACAAACGTCGAACACACCGCCGAACGCACCGTCTCGGAAATCGCCGGCCTCGACGACGTGGACCCCCGACCCATCTCGTCCTTCCTACACGAAGCCGCCCACTTGAATTTCTACCGCGTCCACCTCCTCATCTTTACGTTTACGCCGTTGATCTTTTCGGGCATCTTTTACGCGTCGAACGGACCCTCGCCCGAGAACCAGATCGCCTACGTCGATGCCTTGTTCATGTGCACGTCGGCCATGGCCGTCACCGGCCTGAACGCGGTCCTCCTCGCCGATTTGACCACCTGGCAGCAGTTTATCATATTCGTGCGTTCTGTCTCTGTTCTCGTTGGGGAGCGGTCACCCCTCGTTCAGAGAGAGGAGTCGCTGATCTTTTGTTGATGCGCTTCTTTGCTTACCAGTTCCTCACGTCGATCGGGTCGACTTCATTCGTGTCCATCATCGTCATCGGTATTCGAAGGTGCGTCCTCCTGCTTGGCTTCTTTAAACGCGGTCTGTCTGCGGGAGATTGGGAAAGCTGACTCGCTGGGTCATCGGTACGGGCAGGCAATTCTTCCGCAACAAGTTTGACTACATGGTCCAGCACGACGAGGAAGCGAGGAATCGCGTGAACCAAATCGGCGCCGAAGAGGTTAGTCCACCCACTGATGCCTTCTCTTCAGAAGCCCCGATTGAGAGGAGCACTTGCTCACGCACGGCTGTGATTACGTCGTCCCCTCTTCCAAAACTCGACAGGCGGCTCGAGCCGGTCGGTCCTACCGCGCTTTCGATGCCGAACACCCTCCGAACCACTCGCCGTGGATCGCCCACCTCCTCGGCGGCGGCAAGATGCCGACCCCTTCTACGCCCGTCACGCCTCGTCCCTCCCCCGCGGGGAGTCAAGCCCCGACCATCGATGATCAACAAGGTCGTCCGTCTTTCGCTGGAGCGGTGCCTCCGAGACCTCAGCAAGTCGCGGCTGCTCTGAATGGGGGCGGAAAGAAGAAGAAGAAAAAGTTGGAGAGGTTGAGGGCGGATATGATCAAGAGGGTGGATGTGCCGGTTCGGATCAACGAGATGAGCGTGAGTGGGTGGTTGAAGGAGAAGAGAAGTGGGAGTGCGAGTAGTGGAGGGGATCGCCCGAGGACGCGCGACCAGGAGGATGACGATGAAGGTGCTGGTGGAGCAGAGGGAGGAGGAGGCGATAGGGGAGGATCGTTAACACCTCGCCGCCGTCGGACCATGAGCGACAGCTTTGACGACGACGAAGCGGAGGCGGCGGCGGCGGTGGATTCGGAGGCGGAGGAAGAGGAGGATCAACACGAGATGAGCGATTTCCCGGTGACGAAACCGGGCTCCCGACCCGGCGCGTCGTCGTCGTCCCGGCAGCCTTCAGCTTCGGCAGATACCGCCTCTCCTCCCTCCATCGCTTTTCACGAACCGACCGCCGAACGACGTCAGCACCGCGCTGCGTCGGGCGCGGAAGAAGAAGAAGACGACGACAGGAGCGACGTCGAAGCTGCGGCGTCTGCTTCGCCTTCGAGAGGGAGATCAGGATTCGCGCACCACCACCCTCTGCAAGTCGACACGCGGCACGAGGCGGGGTTGTCGCCTGACGCCGCGAGGCATGTTCGAGCGTGAGTATGGGCGGCCTCCTTTTTGCTCTCTATCCCTGGGATTCCGAGTTGATCATGCTCGTTCGTCGAGACAGTATCCAGATCGACGAGCCGGAACGGCCGCCGCATCATCGGTTCCGACGGAATAGCGACTCGGCTGCTTCGCCGCACCGGGGAAATTCGCACTCGGCGTTCGGACGCACTCGGACCTACGGTGAGCCCCGATTTTTGGATAATCTACCTTGGTGCGTTGAAACAGGTGCAGGGAACTGACTTGTGCGTGGGAAACAACGCCTACAGATCACCCTCACCTGCGCGAGATTACCGAATCCCCGTCCCCGATTGACTCTCCCGTGACGACCACGTTCCCCCGCCCCGACCTCGACTTTGGCCGCAGTCGGACGATCGAGTTCCGCGACCCGTCCGAGAACGACCTCCGTTTCCGGCGGCACCGTACCTATGCTCCGAACGATCCGGACTACCCGTGGACGCAACGACGCCCCTCGCATTTGAACCTGCAGCACCACCGCAGTGATATGGGCAATCGAACGCTCACGAGGACGACCACGGTCGATCAGCAGGCGATGCATAGCGGGTTCGGGGGGTTCCCGAATCCGTTGGTGGCGGCTGCGGCGCTCGCGCGGCAAAAGATCCCCCTCCTGCGGAACGCGGTCGAGCGCAACCTGACCATCAACCGGACGACGACGATGTTGTCGACGCATTCGCGGAACGAGAGCATGAGCGGCGGAGTCCGCCACGAAGGGACGGGGCTCGTCAAGCCCGTGTCGTACATCACGTTCGACGCCGTCGTCGGTCGCAACTCGCACTTTCACGGGTTGACCACGGCGCAGCAGGAAGAACTCGGTGGCGTCGAGTACCGCGCGCTGAGCGTGCTGTTCAAGATTGTCATCGCGTACTGGCTCGGGATCCAACTCCTCGGCGTCTTGCTCCTCGCGCCGTATTTGACCTATGTCAAGCGCTGGAACACCATCATCGTCGAAGCCGGGACGAACGCGACGTGGTTCACGTTCTTCCAGTTCTTTTCGGCTTACAGTAACCTCGGGATGAGGTGAGAGCTCTTCCTATTTCCTTGCCCGGCTTTGCTCTGACAGCTCACTCCCCTCGCTCACTTCACAGTCTCGTCGACGCCTCGATGGTGCCCTTCCAAGAGTGTTACTATCTCATTATCATACAGGGTCTCCTGATCCTCGGAGGCAACACCGCCTTCCCGATCTTGTAAGTACTTCTCCTGGTTGAGCCTCTGTCGCATTGCTGCTTGTTGACCTCTCTGACCCTGACAGCCTGCGTTGTGTTATGTATGTCGCTCTCATCCAAGAAGAAGCAGAGGAGGAAGCTGACAGCCTCGTACAGTTGGACACTCTCGAAAACGATTTCCCGGCATTCGCAGTTGCGGGAGACGCTCCAGTTCCTGCTGGACCATCCTCGCCGCTGCTTCATCTACCTCTTCCCTTCCCAGTAAGTCGAGGTCCTCTGTACATTGTCACTCTCTTGCGTGTGCTGACACTGGTTATCTTTGATGCACTGCAGCCAAACTTGGTTGCTTGTCTTTATGCTCTTCCTCCTGAAGTAAGTCTTCTTGCGTGCGCGTCTTCATAACCGGACCCTGATGGACCCGTCCCCCGCAGCGGTATCGACTGGGCGGCCTTCCTCATCCTCGACATCGGTAATACCGTCATCGAAGCGATTCCGACCGGCGTGGTGAGTCCTTCCCCCCCCCCCCCCCGGTCTCGCCAGATAGACCGGGTCCCTGACCGCGAGTACCTTCCAGCGCGTCATTGATGGTCTCTTTCAAGCCTTTGCCGTCCGAGCGGCTGGATTCGTCATCGTGCCTCTTGCCGCGACTGCACCCGCGCTTCAGGTGCGACGAAGATCCCAATACGCGGATCGGGACCAGTAACTGACAGCACGCTTTTGCCTGCAGCTCCTCTACGTCATCATGATGTACATCGTGAGTCTGCTCCTTGTGTCCCGTATTCCTGAGCCGCTCTGACGATTCCCATTCAGGCTGTCTACCCCATCGCCGTCTCGATTCGCAGTACGAACGTCTACGAAGAAAAGTCGATGGGTGCGTCAGGGATCTTTGGGCAAATGTTCACATTAGATCTGAGCTAACGGGGCTTCTCGCCACAGGCGTCTACGACGAGGACTTTGACGATGACCCGGACGAGATGGAGGCTCGTTTCGACAAGTCCCACTCGGCAACGGCTTACATTGGCTACCACGCGCGAAAACAACTCGCGTTCGATCTGTGGTGGCTTGCCCTGGCCGTCTGGCTGATCTGCATCGTGGAGCGGAATCGGATCGGCAGCCCAAATTGGCCGTGAGTCCTTTCCCTGTTTCTGGGCGCAAGGGTCCTCCGCTCACCTCGTCTCTCTCGGCTTTTAGGGAGGTCACCATCTTCTCGCTCATCTTTGAGATTGTTTCGGCCTACGGCACTGTCGGGTTGAGCCTCGGCAACAACCAGGTCAGTCTTCGAGAATCAAGAAAGCAGTTCCAGTCTGTGTGGACTGACGCCATGCCGCCTTTCGCAGAACAATACATCCTTGTCTGGCGTTCTCTCGACGCTCTCAAAGCTGATCATCTGCGCCGTCATGATCCGAGGCCGGCACCGCGGTCTCCCGATCGCCATCGACCGCGCCGTCCTTTTGCCCTCTGACCTCGAGAAGCACGGCGACGACACCGCGACCCGCGCCTCGGCCGATACGGGCGATACCAACTTGCGCATGCGACCGACTCGCACGAGTCTCAGCAGCATGACGGCGGTCGCTCCGCAGACCGGTGGCGGACTTGAGACGGTCGAACCGCTGACGGACGACGCTCGGTACGCTCGCGCGCGCCGACACTCGCTCGGATCGCACTTCAACGGCAGCGGCCATTCGCATCCCGTCGGCGGCTCTGAAAGCGTCCGCGGGATCGACCATCATCTCGCGCCCCCTCCGGAGACGCTGCAAGAATCCGATATCAGCGAGAAGGGGCTCACCGCTTCAGCGAGCTCGTCGAGCGGCGCTGCGACGACGAGCCTCGAGTCGAAGGAGGACCACAAGTTGACCGAGAGCCCGGTGGACGGTCAAGAGCACGATCGGAACAAGCCGGGCTGGAAGTGATGGGTCCGTTTTTTGCAAGCTTGTTTTTACTAAGTCAATCCTTGCCGCATGTATATGTTGTGCTATTTACGCTCACTGCATACATACACCTTTGCAATACACCCTCGATGCATTCGTTTGTTTCTCCTGCGCTCTGATAGGAAAGAGAATCCGTTATACCAATTGAGGACATTAGGAGGGATGGGAGGGCAAGCTACAAAGAAGGGAAGTATAGGTGGGGGAGAAGCTCGCCAACAGAGTGTGAACGTCCATCTAGAACTGAGAAGAAGGTCTCTGAACACGTCTCACACGACAAGCCATCCTACTGCTCCTTCCCAACCTCACTCGCCCCGAGTACCTCCAAATCGAAACACCGCACCCTCGAGGCTCCCTTTTTCTCTGCTCCATCTCGCCACGCAAGTACAGAGCTCATCAGACCGAAACGGGCAAAACCCTTCCCTGTTTCCTCTCGAGTACGCGGCACTGGACCAGCGAGAGCTCGGAGGAAAGAGGGACGGAAAAGCCCGAATCAGGAGAGTCAGTGTATAGCGGAAAGGCGAGACAGCGCAGAGCTGCGGGGAGCCAAAAAGGGTAGAGGAACGACTGGAAGAGCTCGGGAAGTGAGGGCAGAGAGGAGAGCGACCAGGTGGGGTGTTTGCGAGGTTGTGCAAGTGACCGAGTTCCTGCGAGGAGTCCGTGTCATCAGATGACTGTCTAATGGAAAAATCTGCGCGGAGAACGTACGAGTTCCGAAAGACGGCGAAAATCTGAAAGCGAGCTTCTGCCGAGTCGAAAGGACGAAAAAGCGAATGCGGGCGAGATCCACGACGACGACGACGACGAGCGTTTTCTACCGCCTAGAACGCCATTGCGTCCGCCGTGAGCGAAATCGCAGGCAAGTCTGATGCGATAGTGTCCTCCTGCTGCTGTTGGTGGTCTTGCAAGAAGGCGACGAGGTCAAAATCGCCTTGAGGATCGCCGCCGACGACGGGTTGCTGCGGCGCGACCGGCGTAGCGGTGAGAGCCCAATCGAACCACGCTTGGGAGACGTCGGCGCTCGAGAAGAGAGGAGCGACGTTGTCGTCGAAGCCGGCGAGCTGGTCGGAGTCGAGGCCGAAGAGCGGACTCGAATCGACGCCAGAATTTCGTGCAGGCTCGGACGGCTGGTCGAGCGCACCGTCAAAGGCACTGCCGAGAACGAGGTCGAGGTCTGAGACGGCGGTGCCGAGGTCATCGAAGGGAGAGAAGTCGTTCGTGGTCGCGGCGGTGGCAGCCGGCGTGAGGAGGATGGACCCGTCGATGGCGTCGAGTGGCACAGAGGACGCGAGAGAGGAGGAAGAGGAAGAAGGGCCTGAGAAGACGGGGAGGGCGGCGGGCAGGACAGCTTCCGCTGCAGGGATGAATCGACCTCGCGTGCTACGAGGCGAGAGCTGTCCTGGACGGTCGCTTCCGTCGTCGACTGGTGTTCCTTCTTCTCCTTCTTCTCTTCCGCATTCCGTGCCGCATCGTTACCGCTCGTCGAGACCGAGTTACCGCTGAGCAACTGCTCGAGACGGGAGAATTTGGATTCGAGCGCCGCGAGCCGGATCTGGAGCGACTGCGAGTGCAGTTTCTCGAGCGCGAGTTGCGTCTTGAGCGCCTCGTTCTCCTCCTTGAGCTGCGGGTCGACGATGGTGACGACCGGCGGCGGAGGTTGCAAGGCTACAGGCGACGCGGTGGTGGCGGCTTCGAGTTCGGCGATTCGAGCCTCGAGCAGCTCTTGCTGTTGCTTCTTCTTGTCGCGCGAGACCTGTGCCGCAACTATGACGGTATCCTGTCAGTCAGGGTTATACTCATAGCCGACAGGAAGCGCGATACGCACTCCGGTTGCGTTCCATTCTCGCGACTTTTCTCGCCTGCTTCTCGGCGGCGGTCGACCTCGGCGCGCGGCGTTTTGTCGGACGCTGCTGCGCGTTGCCGCCAGCGTCTAGAGCAGTGTCCTCGTCCTCCGGCGCGTCCAGCGCGGCATAGTCGACGTCTGCCGCGGTGCGCTTCCTCCGGCCAGTGGTCGACGTGGAAGCATAAGGAGGAGCCTCGCTCGCTGCGGACGAAGCGGGCGACACCGACGGCGAGTACATCTCTGCGTCTGAGTACGTTACACGCCCTCTAAGGGGGCTCAGAGTGCGCGAGGGAGTGGAAGGAAGACAAGAAGGAGAAGCACGTGGAACCGCCGCCCTTCTCTCCTTCCGCTTCCCCCTGAGTGGCGCAGTTCTTTACGAGAGCATATTGATTGGCAACAAGGGGGGAAAAGGCACTTCCTACGGTATCCTCGTAACAACAAGATGGTCCAGATTGCACGGCGGGAGACGGGAAAAATGAGGAGAAGGTGTCACGGCCGCGGGCCGCCAAAGGGGCGGAACGGCTCGGAAGCCTGCATCCACCGCTTCTTGACCGCGAGATCGCGCAGCGCGCACGGATGCAGCGGCTCGGTCGACAGGTGCAGCGTCGGGAGGTGCACGCGCGTGCCGTCGTGCACGGTCGACTTGGGACGGGGTTTGCCGCCCGTAGAGGCGGGGACGGTGGTCGACTTTGAAGTCGGGACGGTGGTGGCAGCGTTCTTGTCCGATTGGCCACCTTGCGGAGCGCCGGCGCCGTCCCCCTTTGCGCTCTTCGGTTCGTTCGCGTTCGCGTCCGCGTCTACAGGCTTGTTGGCAGCCGACGATCCGGGCACGGGGCTCTGAGCAGTGCCGCCGCCACTGCCGGGCATGAAGGCCCTCGCGGCGGAAGCGAGTGCGCCTCCCGCCGCGCGGGCGACGGACGACACGGCCGACGCAAACATCGAACCCGACGCTGAGGACGCGAGTTCAGAGTCGGGTTGTTGGTGGGCCTCCTCGTCCGGTTGACTGTCGGCGACTTCGACAGACGCGTCGGCGGCTTCGTCTCTGTCTCCGCCCTCGGCACAGTCGATCTGCATCGCATCCGCCGGGTCGGTCGAGTTCGAGTCGGCAGCGGCGGTCTCGGCATCGGCATCAAGCGTGACACCGAGCGCAGAACTGCCGCTCTTCGGGTGAGGCGGATCGACCGAGAGCCGCCTCGCCTTGCCCTTGTCTTGGTCCTTCGTGTTGGCATCGGTGGCGCTCGAGTCTTCGCTCGCGCCGACGTCCGCGAGCGGGATCGGCACCAAAGGCGGCGAAGGATGCGCGAGCTCCGTGTTCGACGAGGGCAGTCTCGGCGACGCCGTCATGCTCACGCTCCTCCGCCTCGGCTGCATCTTTTTCGCCGCCGCTGCCAAAGCCTCTGCAACCGGGTCGCTCGGCACGCCCGGAACCGCGACACTCATCTCGCGCAATTGTTGCCGGATCGTGTTGGGCGCGGTCGCGTACAGTTGCGCGAGCGGGTGCACGCCCGGTCCGCTCGAGACGCGTCGCATGCCCTGGATCGACTTGGCGCGCGGGCGGACTTTGGGGACGACGGGGGCAGAACCTGGCGAGCCGACGGCGGCGAGCGAGGGACGGACCGGCTTGCTGAGGCCACCAGCGTCGATCGGAGCTTGCGAGGAGGTACTCGCTGAGCCTTCGGCGAGCGGAGCCGAGACGGATGAGGGAGTGTCGGGTCGAGAAAGAGGCGCCGTCACAGAAGGCGGTCCCGTCGCAGAAGGAGGTGCCGTCACAGGCGACGAGACGACGACCTCGCCGGTCGGCGACGGTTTCGAAGACTGCTCCTCGTCTCCCAGTCAGCGCGAGCTCCCTGTCAAATGCGAGCGAAAGCAGCAGCGGGCGTACCTGAGACGGAAGCGATGCGACTCCGTCACGCGACGACTGCGCTGCCGAGCGGCTGCTGATCTGTTTCGGCGGCGAAGATGCAGCCTGCACGAAATTTCTCTCATCAGCTTCAGGTGCAATGAGAAGACGCAGACAACAAATCGGGCCCTTACCTCGACCAGTGGTTGAGCAGACTTGGCGGCGGCCGTTGTTGCGGCACCTTCGCTTGTTGTTGCAGCCGCCGACGAGGTTGACGCAGCCACCGTCGTCGGTTCCGGGTAGACTTTCTTGACCTCCTTCCAGGTGCGCTTGGCGAGCTTGGGAGCCTTTCGCGATCGCAAGTCTTCCGGCAAGTCGAGCGGCCTGCTTCCCTGCACGGCTCCGCGCACGTGGCGGGCGAGCGTTGCCTTGATCGCCTGCACGCGCTGCCGATCGTCCACTTCGTCGCCACCCGCCGTCTTCGAAGCCGCCTGATCCAGATCGACCCGCTGCGCGCTCGAGTCGGCGAGCCTGTTGATGTGCTCGAGGGCCTTGTCCACTGCTGCCTTGTCGAGACGACTGAGCGCGCTCGGGTACGGATAAAACGGGTGGGGCGTGATCGCGAACAGATCCGTCGTTCGCCCGGTCGCGGGGCACGGCTTGCGCGTGGAGTGTAGTTCGACCGGGGGCAGTCCACCATGCGCAGTCGTGTTTGGGAACGGTCGGGCGGTGAAGAGCGGATCGCTCAGATGGGTGATAGCCTGCGTCCGCGCCGGCGCAGGAAGAGCCCTTTGCTTCATCTGTGGGAACTTTGGGACGTACTCGCCGTACGGTACATCAACAGCCAAAGGAGGATTGGCCGTCCCACCAAACACTTGCTTCTTGCCGTCGCGCCAAGGTGAAGCAGAGACGACGTCGGCCGAAGCACGAACCCTGCTTCTCGCGAATGGTGGCAAGGGCGCGCCGGAAGTCGCTGGACTCGCTCGCCAGCCCTCGGCATACGCCGAACGCGCAGCCTCGAACGCCTGGATGGCTCCACGCGCCGCAGCAATAGCCTTGTCGAATTCTTCGTCGGTGGCGTCCATGGTCGCGAGCTGCTGTTGCGGTGCGGCGGTGATCTTCTGGGGTCGCCCTCGACGCTCCTTCGGCGGCATGTTCGCGTTCGACTGCTGCGGCTGCTGCTGATGTTGCTGCAAAGATACGAGCTGGGCACTCGGAGGAGGCGGAGGGACTTGCCGTTGGACGTTGACCATCCGACCTGGCACCGTCTGAGCCTGCAGCGGTTGCGGCGCTGATGACGGTGGCGGCGCTGATGGCGTTTGCGGCGCTGATGGCAATGACGCCGCCTGCGCGTCAGCAGCAAACGGCTGGAGCGACGATAGTGCTTGCTGTATGGGCGACGGCAAGAACGACGACTGCGCGTTGCCGAGGTTGCTCGCCGTCGGTGCAGGGTGCTGTTGCCGTGCTGCCGCTGCTGTTGCTGCTCGCGACGAAGCAGGAGCGGCGATCGAGACGGTCGGAGCCGCCTGCGGAGGCAACGTCTTCGGGGCCGCTTCAGCGAGTCGTTTCCAGTTCTCCACGGTAGCAGAGACGCTGGGCCTCTTGCGCTTGCCGAGGAGCGTTGCCGCTGGATCTGGAACACTAGTCGAGCCGTTCTGCACGGCACTCCCGGCCGCCGTCGTGACGACGTGCGGAGCGATCGACGCGCCGTCGATCGACATGCTGTGCGCTTTCGTCGTGTCCGCGGAAGTTTGCTCAGGGGGAGGCAGATGTTGCGAATGCGGGAAATACGTCGACGTCAAACTCGCTCGAACCTCGGCCGCCGTCAGGCGCGCTGCCTCGGCTGCTCGAGTCTGCGCGTTCGTCGCAGCCAGATCAAGCGAATTCGCCGGCGCGCGATGCCCTTCCGACCCCGTCGCAGACGCAGTGAGAGCTTCGGCCGTGCTGCCGATGCTTCGTCGCGACACCGGCGGCGCTGGTCCCGAAGCGTTCCGGTTCGACTGCTGCTGCTGCTGCTGCGGAGTCGCGGCGGGCGTTCCGTTACCGACCTCGAGTTGCAGTGCCGCCAGCGAAGCAGGGACGTTAACCTGTGAGCCGTTTGAGCCGGTGGCAAAGGGTGCAGGCTGCGCTCGCTGGGGCGTCGCTTGCGATTCGGCTGGCGGCGAAGCCTTCGCCGCACCGTTCGCAGGAACCGCTGCGGACGACGAGGAGGTCTGTTTTGACAACGCAGACTTGTCCCCCACCAGAGTCCGAAACGAACGCAAAAAGTCGCTCGTCGCAGGCGGACTCGGCCGTCTCGCGACTTGGGCGGGAGAGGAACGCGTGTTGCCTTGCGTGTGGTGCAACATGGGCGGGTGCTCGTTCGTGGGCGATACGAGTGGCGTAGGTGGCATCGACTTGGGAGCCACGGGAGGTGCGGCGCGAGGCGGAACGGCGGCGGCAGCATCTTGCGTGGCGGTGTGGGTTGTCCCGCCCCTCGAGGCGGGCCGAGCTGACGTTGGTCGAGACCCTTGAATCGGTGCCGTCATCTCGCGCAGGTTCGTAGTCTCGCCGGAGAAAGACGCGGGCCGCATCGAGCGCGGTGGTTGTTGTTGCTGTTGCTGCTGCGGAGGGCGGACCGCGTTTGAGCCGTGCGAAGTCGGATGGACGGGACTCGACTGCTGCGACGCCGACGTCGAGTACGTCGCCAGCGGAGATATCCCAGGTCGATTCGCAGCCGCCGGGTACGGCGGCGGAGCGGAATTCTGAGGGTAGTAGGCCATCGGGTTTGTCGAAGGTCCCGCGAGAGGCGGAGAATGCTGATATTGCTGCTGCGGCGGCTGCCTTTGCTGCTCGGGTGAATGCTGCTGCGAGGATGGAGCGGCGGCGATGGCGGGTCTGAAAGTGGGGCCGGTGATCATCGGAGCCGGCACAGACGAGGACAAGCTGATTTCGGTTCCATTCGAGCAGGGTCAGTCATTCGTCGATTGACGCAAGCGGGGTTTAGACTCACGCTGGAGCGACCAATCCCGCCGCAGCCGCAGGTAGCACACCGAGCCCGCACGCTTCTCGGACCGCCTGCCAGTCAAAGAGGGACGTTTTGCCCGTCTGCAGCATCTCGGTCCACTCGGTCCACCGATCCTGGTCCCAATCCGGCAACACTTCGTGTCGGTGCCGGCCTCCCAAGTTCGACAGCACCTTGTTAACGGCGTGGCGGTACGAGTCGAGGATCTGGACGAGCCGGGCGCGGTCTTCGAGGGTCGGGACGGAATCGAGGAGGAAAAAGGCGATCAAGGGCGCGACGAGCGGCACGCTCGGGATCGACGCGGCCTTGGTCCACTGGACCCACATGGTCCAGATCATGAGGAAATCTTTCGGACGGGTCCCGGCGACGGGCATCATGTTGGGCGCGAACTGGAGCAACGTGATCTCGTTCGTCGGCAACTGATCGACGTCGAGTCGTTGAAGGAGATATGGCATCATCATGAGTTCCAGTCCTGCGCACGGGGGGGTAAAGTGTGAGTCCAGGGAGTGAGAATGGGAGGGCTGAGCGTAGCGTGAAGCGGTGGAACTCACGCTTGCCGCCCTGCTCTCCTAGCGTTCGCGCTCGATTCATGATGAATTCCCGAGACTGGCACAGTTCGGCGAGGGAGTAGGTGGCGGGATATCGCGTCGGCTGAGGTGGCGGCACCTGCGCGATCGAGTACGAGCTGTAGACCGTTTGCGTCCCGACCGAGAAGGTGATCTGTTGCTGTTGTTGCTGTTGTTGCTGCGACTGCGGCTGGGCCTGACTCGCTGCGACGGCCATGTGGTACGCCGAGTGACCGTTGTCCGCGTCGACGGCGTACGGATTCGGCGCGTTCGGCTGCTCGTAGGCTACGGTCGAACCGATCACGACGTGCTGTTGCTGTTGCTGCTGTTCTCCGGCGGCGCCGACGACCTGACTCGCGCCGGTGCTCGTGCTTGCCGCCGGGTGCTGCTGCGCCTGTTGCTGATCGATATACTTGAACCGAAACGAGTCCTGCATGGCTCGGTGCTGTTGGCCGCTTCTCCTCGACCGGACGAGCTCGGGGGAAGAAGCCGGCGATGTGCCGTCTCGCTGCGACCCCGGCTGCGGCTGGTACTGCTGATTTGATTCCCTTGGATGTCCGTTCTGGTTCGACGATCGCCTCTGCGGAGCGTGCTGCTGCTGCTGCTGGCGTTCAGCTGGCGCCCGAGCTGCCGACAAAGTGGAGCTGCTGTTCGAGTCTAGCGCTGCGCTGGCGAGAATCGCGGCGCCCGCGTGGTCATGCTGCTTCTCCTGTTCCTTCTGCTGCTGCTGCTGGACCGACCGCGGCGCCGCGTGCATGCGCTGTCCTCTCGAGAGTCGACTGGTTCAAGCCGGAGACGCGAGTTCGACGGCTCGAGTGTAGCCGCGGTTCTCGGGCGACGAGGCAGGCTGAGCGTCGTCGACTTGCAAGATCTGAGCGAGTCTAGCCTTACGCTGCTGCCTGCAAGAGATGTGAACTCGCTCCTGCGGGGCTCACGCGGTCGCGTCGCCGCTCGTCGATCACGCTCATTTTTCTCTCAGGTCAGAACGCATTGTATGGACATGCACTTTGGAATCGCAATGAAAAAGGTATGCTACACAAACGGGAACGCAAAGGAATTTGTTTGTACTTCGTGAGCTCATTTCCGCTTCTTCTTCGACTTTTTCGCCTTGGTCGCCTCCGGTTCGCCACCGCCACCTTCGCTCTTGCGCTTCTTCTTCTTCCGATCTTTCACCGCCTCGTCTGGACGCGCCGAGACGGCCTCCGTCCCAGCATGCTTCTTTCCGCCACCGCCACCGCCCCCTCCTGCTGGGACTTGGCCGGCCCTTCACTCGTCCACTTCCTCGATCGCGACATCGTCCTCGTCCATGTCGTCGTCCAAGTCGTCGTCGTCCTGCTCCATCTGGACAGTCGGCTCATGGTTCGGCGTAACGACGAGGCGGTTCCTGGGCGCGTCAAAGTCGACCCGCGCCGTCTCGCCATCGCGGATGCACTCTTCGAGGATCATCTTCGACAGCGGGTTCAGCAACGAAGTCTGGATCTCGCGGTTCAACGGACGGGCACCAAAGATCGGAGAGTACCCGACCGAACCGAGGTAGTCGAGCGCGGCGTCCGACAGCTGCAGCGTGATGTCGCGGCCGTTGGCGCGCAAGCGCTTCTGCACTTCGGCGATCCGGATCGCGACGATGCCGCGCACGTCGGCGCGCGTGAGGCGGTTGAAGAGCGTGATCGAGTCGATGCGGTTGACAAACTCGATCGGGAGGGTCGTACGGAGGGCGCTGTTGATCAACTCGCGAGTCTCTTTCGGGATCGTCTCGGCGTCGTCCGGGAGGTCGTTCAAGTACGAAGCACCTGTATTGGAGGGTGCCAGCAGGTCAGTAACGTCATCGTCTAAACCGAGAGAGGAAGAGAACGTACCAATGTTCGAGGTCATGATGATGACGGTGTTCTTGAAGTTGACAACCCGCCCGTGGGAGTCGGTAAGGCGTCCGTCGTCCAGGACCTGAAGGAACAGCTGATGGAATTCGCGAGCAGCTTTCTCGATCCTGTCATCATAAGCGACGGGCGATCAACTCGACGTGCCACGACGTTTCTGCAGGTAGAAACGAACTTACTCGTCGATGAGGATGACCGAGTAGGGTTTACGACGTATGTATTCCGTCAACTGGGCCGAATCCTCGAAGCCGACGTAGCCGGGTGGTGCACCGATCAGACGCGAGATGGCATGCTTCTCGCTCTGTAGGACGGAAGCGAGATCAGCGAAGTTGGTCAAGACGGGCAAGCGGATCCGTCCGACGTCAACAACCCCGTCCGACACTTACGTATTCAGAGGCATCGATACGGAGCATGGCATCCGGCGAGTCGAAGAGGAACTTGGCGAGCGCCTTGGCGAGCTGCGTCTTTCCGGTTCCCGACGGACCGACGAACAAGAAGGACGCGATCGGGCGGTCCTGGTTCGACAAGCCGGAGCGGTTCAAGCGGATCGCGTTCGCGACGGCAGAGACGGCCTCGTCCTGACCGACGACTTCCTTGCGGAGGGTCTTCTCCATCTTGAGCAACTTTTGCTTCTCGGTCATCTGTCGAGCGAAGGTCACGGTCAGAATCAGACCAGGAGCTTTGCCCCCGAGGCATGATGTGCGTACCTTCATGTTCGAGACGGGGATACCACTCCACTGCGCGACGACCTGCTGGATCGCTTCGGCCGTGACCGTGTCGCCGGCGAGCGACTCGCCACCCTCGGCGCGCAGCTGGCGTTCCTCGTCCTTCTTCTGCTGCTCGAGCTGCTGCAACCTCGAGTGCAACTCGGGGATGGCATAGTGGCGCAAGTCGGCGGCGGTGGCGAGGCTGGGAGGGAGGGGGGGAGCACAAGTCAGCAACGCAGAGTTTGAGAAGGTCCCGGTTCGCTGGGTATCGACTCACTCGTAGCGACGCTCGGCATCGGCAGCTTTGGCGGTCAGCTCGTCGATACGCTTCCTGACGTGGTTGAGCTCGTCGCTTTTGGCCTTCTCCGCCTCGAACCTCGCCTTGATCGGCGCGAGCTGGTCGTCAATCCTCGAGATGGCCTGCTTGCACTCCTCGATCTTTTGCTTCGCGACCTCGTCGTTCTTGTCGCGCTTCAACTCGCCCTGGAGCGCGTGCAGTTCGATCTCGAGTTGGAGCTTCTGACGCTCGAGTTGGTCGATCTCTTCGGGCTGAGATTCGCGGGCGATCCGCACGGCCGAGCAGGCTTCGTCGACGCAATCGATGGCGGCGTCGGGGAGCTTGCGCGCCGTGAGGTAGCGGTGGGCGAGGGTAGCGGCTGCGACGAGGGCCGAATCGAGGATCGTGACGCCGTGGTGAACCTCGTACTTTTCCTTGATACCGCGGAGGATCGAGATCGTCTCCGGGACGGAGGGCTCGTTGACGAGGACCTGCTGGAACCGACGCTCGAGCGCAGCGTCCTTCTCGATGTACTGGCGGTATTCGGCGAGTGTCGTCGCGCCGATGACCCGGATTTTACCGCGCGCCATCGCCGGCTTGAGCAAGTTGGCGGCGTCGATACCGCCGCCAGTAGCGCCTTGCCCGGCGACAAGGCTGTGAAGCTCGTCGATGAATAGTACAACGTTACTCTCGACGTTCTCGCACTCCTCAATGACGGCCTTCATTCTTTCTTCGAATTCGCCTTTGTATTTGGCGCCGGCGTGAAGCGCGCCGAAGTCCAGCGACCACAGACGGCAGAGCAGATTCGGCGGGACGTCACGGTTGATAATACGCTGTGCGAGACCCTCAACCACGGCCGTTTTTCCGGTACCGGGTTCACCGATGAGGACGGGATTGTCTGAAAACGAGAAGGCAAAGTCAGCGACCTGTTGTCTCGCCGGAACGGTGCGGAGTACCTCGCCCGTATGCATGTAGGGAGAGTAAGGCATGTATATGCGATGTGCAATGCATGCGAGCGCGGGGAGGCAAGGGGACTTACTCTTGGTGCGGCGAGAGAGGATGCGAATGCAACGACGAATCTCGGCGTCGCGACCGATGACGGGGTCGAGGCGGCCCTCTTCTGCTTCAGCAGTCATGTCCTTGGCATACTTCTTGAGCGCCTCGAAGCCTTCTTCGGCGCCGCGCGAGTTGACCTGCTTGCCACCGCGGACTTGCTGCGCGGCGGTCTTGATCGCTTCGGGGGTCGTTCCCGCCTCCTTCAGGATGTTGAGGATCGACGGGTCTTGCACGCAAGCGAGAATCAAGTGGTCCTGGGCGACGAAGCTGTCGTTCTGGAGGGGCGCACGATGACAAAAGTCAGTTTTCTCGAAAGTTCGCAGGAAGGCTCCCTCGGCCGCCTCCGCCATATTCCGCCATGGATAGTCCGGTTGACGTAGAAGACTTACCTTTTCCTTCATGAGCTTTTCGGCCTCGCGGAGGACCTTGGCGAGCGCGGGCGAGAGGCTGACATCGTCGGGAGGCGGTTCCTGAGAAGGCAGGCGGACGATAAACTTGGCCAATCCGCGCTGGACGAGTTCGGGTTGGGCACCCGCTGCAAGGCACGAGTTAGTATACCGTAGATTCGCAATGCTATACTCGCTATAAATGTCGGGAAGAAGGTATTGGAAGGTGAAATGTGGGGCAAGGAGGACGTCGGCATGAACAAAAGAACGCCGAGGACGCACCTTTGTTGAGAATGGAATGCAGGAGGGTCTGCTGGGAACGTCCAGTCTCGTTCGTAGCCGGATCGAGGAGCGCGGAGAACAAGTGGGCGGGGGCGACGACGCCTTGCTGGTTGTCTTTGGCGAGCTGGACGGCGGCTTGAAGGGACCCGGCAGCTGCCTCGGTCAACTTGGACGGATCCATCGTGGATCTAAGTTCGGCTGTGGTTGTAGGTGTTGAGGTCTGTGGAGAGGTAAAAGGTTGAGAGAGACAAGAAGCGAAGCCAGAGGCGAGGGACTTAGTCGTTTCGGCGATGACGGCACCTCGCACGGGCTCCAGAACACGTGTCGCCACATTCACGTGAAGATTCGAGGCTATTAAGGAAGAATAGCACATCTTACACCCTACGTACACCCAGTCACGGCTGCATACCCATCGTTCCGCCGCCCGCAGGTCGGAAACCGCCACCAGCAGTGGGGCCTGGACGGATGATCGAGCGAGCGACGTGAGCCGACGGACGTGGAGCCAGAATAGGAGGTTCGGTCGGGCGCCGACCGCGGCGAAGGCAATGAGAAAAAACGTGTCAGTCCGCTCCCCCGCTCGGCAGCTCGGATGGGCTCGGTAGAGCATTTAGAAACGACTTACGGTGCTGGTGTTGCTGCTGCTGATAGCCTTGACCGCTCACGAAGGCCCCGTGAGACCAGCTCTGACCCGCCCCACCGCCGAACGCCGTCGAACGATTCGGACCGCCGCCACCTTGCGCACTGACAGTACGCGAGTCGTTCGAGTGCGCCGAAGATCCAGCACTGCCGTTACTCCTCCTGCTGCCGCCGCCGACGCGTTGCTGGACTTGCTGCGGAACGCCAGGTTGCCGCAACTGGTGCCGAGGCCGAGTCGCACTGCCGTTGGTTGTCGGCCCGTTCTGCCTCGCACTCGTGCCGCCGCCCGCTGCGGGATAGTCCTCGATCGGTCCTTGAGCCGTCGTGCCGTGAGGAGGAGCGGCGCCCGGGAACGCCGTCCACGAGGCGGCCGAATCTCGACCAGAACCGTTCGCCCCGCTCCCACTCCCGCTCATCCTGCTTCCGTTCTGCTGCTGCCGTGCGACCGAGCTGAACGGCCCGTGGCTCACACCGCCACCAGGGTGTGGAGTGCCGCGTCCGTTCAGACCGCTGAGAAAGGTCTGCTGAAAGGCCGGCGTGCCGGGACCAGCGTTGCCGCCGACGGGACCAGCGTTGCCGAGTCCGCTCTGGTCTGCCCCGTCAAAGAGCGCACGCTGCTTTGCTTTGTCGTACTGGAGCTGCGGACAACGAACGAGCGGCGTATATGAGCGTGTTGGACTCAATTCGCACGACGCGATAAGAGCTCACCCTGAGCTTTTGATACGCTTTCGCGTTCGCCTTGTGCGTCTCTTGCAAGTCGTGGTTCCGCCGTTTCTGCAGTTCGAGATCCTTCTCCGTGCCTGTGACGAGATCGGGTCAGAGAGCGGTCGGGCTCGGCAGAGGAACAGCCACGAGCTCACGAGCGAGCTTTTCCTTGAGCACTGCGGGCGGCTTCTTTGGTCAGCAAAAGCCACTTCGGACCACGGCGACTTGCTCTACTCACAGTTGACCTCGGCGTGAGCTTCGCGTGTGATCGTGTTGCACTGAGCTTCAAGGATCGCGATGCGCTGAGGGGTCGAGACCACTTTCAGCTGCCGTCACCCGCTTTCTCCGGCGAGGCATGTAGCGAGGTACCTCTTGCGCGTTCTTGGTGATCAGAGCTTGGAATGCCGCTTCTTGTTGGATCTGTCGACGCGCGAGACTGTCAGCTGTAGAGCGCGAATGACTCGGACAACGTCTCCCCGACTCGCCTGGTAGGCGTAAAAGTTGAGCGCTCGTCCGGCAATGTCGAGGATGATGGTGGGCGACAACCCGGCGAGGATCGAAGTCTTGTACGAGTCGTGCGGATTCAGGCTCGTTTGGACGACGTCGTCACTGTTTCAAAGCGACGGAAACCTCAAAACGACGCCCTTTTTGGATATGGCCCGCACTCACGGGTCTGGAAGTGCCGTCTCGCATGCCGGACAGATCTGCGGAAGGGAAAAAAGGACGTTCGCGCAATCTATGCAAAAGATGTGCGCGCTGCAGACGTGGCCCGTGCACTCGGGTTCAGTCTGACCGTGTGAGATCCGCGAAAGCAGCGAGCGAGCGAGGCGCACCAGGTCGTGACGACAGCCCTGCGCGTGCTCGGAGGGGGGTCAGACGTGCTACTTTGATGTCTTTCCGAGCCTTTGACCGGTACTCACGATCCCTGCGAGTGTGGGCCCGTGTGAGGGCGTCAGTTGTGGCCAACTCCGCGGAAGGTGACGGCTCTGCACGGGCCTCGGACCGTGCTGGCACTTACCTCGAGCGCGAGAGACTTGCGGCACCTCAGACTGTTACACTTGAGGTCGTCCATAGCGCGCAGAGGGCGGTGCGAGGGGCGCTGTAGGAGAGGGACGAGCGGGATGAAGGAGAGATCTCGGGACAGTCTTCCGTCGCGAGGAGGAGCTTAGAGAGGCCGCGAGGGTCTCGCACACGACTGGTATAGCTCACAAGTAGTGTACAAGTCGGCACCGCCAGCTATGGTGGGGCGGCGAAGCTGAAAGAGCGCTCTCTCTTCTCGCTTCGACCGTTCGCATCCGCAAGAGATCAAAATTTGCCTCACTCTCTCGCGCCTGCCTCGGGGAAGCACAGTATGCCGTAGCCATGTAATGATAATCCCGGCCGAGCCCACGACCCCTCGCCTGGCCTTTGCCAAAGCCCTTTTCGCTTCTTGACTGGCAAATTGACTGAACATGCGCTCTGTCACCGCTCGATGCGGAGAGACGGAATGCAACTGATCACCCTGAAGCTTCGCACTGCGATCCATCGAGCCGAGTCCGACACGGCGAGCTCTGAACGCGGATAGCCGCTTCTTGCCTTGTGTCCCTCGCCCGAACAAGGCCTTCCACCAGGACCTTCTCAAGATCTCAACTCTCTCGATTGGCACCTCACCACGGGACTCCCTTGTCGTGAGAGCATTCAAAGGCGACGAGGAAAAGGAGTGCACCGCCCGGGGTTTCCCAGATTCGTTTACAGAAGCGAGGAGGGTGGGGGAAGGAAATTTACGCAGAGGGACGGAGCAACGTGGTCGTGAAACTTGACGTGTGAAGCGAAGCGGGGCGCAGACGTCTCATGTATAGAGGAAAGAAAGTCTACACGTTATGTGCATCAGACGAGAGGTACGAACGGTTCTTCCGAGGCGTCCTCGTCGACCGCGACGGCGGGTTGAGTCGGCGCATCCACCGTCTCGATCTGGAGGTCTTCGTCGTCGTCTTCGTCGCTGCTCTCGCCGGCAGCAAATCCATACACAGGAGCAACGACGGGAGCGGCGGTGATCGTGATTGACGTGGCGACCTCCTCGTCCGAGACGATCACCTCGGCCACCGGCTCGTCCTCATCCTCGCCGCCGCCGAGCTCGGCATTGAGCACCTTCCAAGCCGGTACTGCACCGTTGTCGTCGTCCTCGTCGTCGGCAGCAGCGAGAAGGTCGTCCATCCCCTCTGGCTGTCGTTGCTGTTGCTGCTGCTCCTGATAAATCTTTTGAAGCTTGGCGCGAGCCGTCCCGCCGCCGCCGCCGCCACCACCACCGCGCTCAGAAGCCTGATCCGCCTGTGCTTGCAACCGCACCGCCTGCGCTTGCTCGAGTCGTTCCATCTCCCTCGCTTGCCCGGCGACAAAAGCGGCATCAACGTTGGCGACGTCGAAATCGAGCAGTTCGGAATCGGAATCGATCTTGCGCTTCGAGGGGGAGACTGCCGTTGTTGTTCTCGGTACCGTCGGAGGGGCGAGGGGAGGTCCTCCCGGTCGAGGAGTAGGAAGGTTGTGCGGCTGCATCCGGGCAAACACCTGCGGCTGGTGAAGCGCACGGGGAGGCGTGGCGAAACCGCCACCAAAGGCCGGCGCCACGTTCGAAAGTGCATGTCCAGTCAGAATAGTAACGCTGCTGGGTTGCACGCCCGGTGGGAGCAGCACGGTAGTCCGAGGCGTCGTCGTCGCGCTGTCTTGCGAAGCCGGCAGTGCAGCAGTCTGCGAGCCGAAAGTCGCTTGCGTCGTCACGAGTCCGGCGACTGCCGTTCCTGGCTGTTGGGGCGGGTTGGCTGACGGCGGCGGAGCAGGCGCTTGAACGAGCGGAGCAGACGGATGAGGGGTGCCGTCGGCGGTGGCCAAAGGCGTTTGCTGGGTCGGAGCGGTCGGGACGGCGGATGCCTGGACAGGAAAAGAAGCCTGTGTAGGCACAGCGACGGCGACAGGTGCCTGGATGGGAGCCGAAGGCGCCATCGACAAGGCCGAGCCCGCGATGGTCTGGAGGAGCGAGGCGGGTAGCGTCGCCGCTGCCGCCTGCTGCAGCAAACCGAGACCCGCCGCCGCCGACGCCATCACGCGAGATGACGAACTCCCCGCCGCTCGCTGCTCCTCGATCGCGCGCTTGGTCGCCTGCATGCGCTCCCACTCGGCATACTTGACCTTGTACTCGTGCATCGTGTCGAGTTTGCCGCGCCGGATCCACTTCCTCCGCTGGTGCGGATCGTCCGGCCCTGCGCCTTCGTAATCGTACTCGTCGCGCTGCAAGACGTCGACGAACGCGAGCCAGTCATAGGCTTGGAACTCGGCCCACGACGCGTCGGACGGCGCGTCGATCCAGACGCGTTCGACTTTCGACTGGCCTTCGTCGTGATACCTCCGGATCAGTTCGACGACTCGGGCGACGCCTTGAACGGAGATCTCCGGACATCCTCGGACGTCGAGTTCGCGCAACATGGGCGTCAGACCGGGCAGGCTGCAGATGATCTGGTCGGACGCGGACGATTCGCTCAAGTCGAGGTGCGTCAACTGGCCATGCATCTCGTAGAAGCAGGCCTGAAGCGCAATGTCGGCCGTGATGACCCCATGCAGGCACAGGCTGCGCATGTTGGGCGCGAGTTTGCCCAGCACCGAGAGCGGTCCGATGGCCGGTTCGAGTTCCTCGATCGCGTCGAGGGTGATCTCGGTCAAGTCGCACTGCTCCAGGTTGGGCATGACGAGGAACGGACTCGGCAAGTCGGCATACTCGCTCGGGTCGTCCGAGCCGTACTCGGGCGACCAGATCACCGGCGAGATGCCCGTCACGCGTAGGCGTGTCAGTCTCGGCAGGCAGATCGGAAGAGGCGGTGCGGAAAACATGTCGTCGTTCTGGAACCCGGGTGGGAGAGGGTCGAGCAAGGCCGTATCGCGAATGTCGAGGTACTCGTGAAAATCGACGTCGGGTTCGTCGAGTTCTTTGGCCAACAGCGAGTGGAGCTCGATGCGCTCGAGCGTCTTTCGGGCGGCGCGAATCACGAGGTAGTACGACCGATTCTCCCAGCACGTGTTGTGCACCAAGAAGCGAGTCAGCGCCGGCAAGGGCGGGATCGCTGTCTCGCCCGCGATCCGGACGTCTCGCAGGACGAGCTCGCGCAGGTCCCGGAGCGGTTCGAGGTCGGCGTCGGCGTCTGGGTGCGTCCACGTCCACTGTCCAAAGGCGTTCGGTTTGTGGGGCGCACCGCGGACGGCGAGGCGCGAGAGAGTCGGGAACATGCTGAGGAAATGTTCTCCGAGCGGGAGGTGCGGGATGTTGGCGTAGACGTCCAAGCTATCGGACGAGCGGGGGGTCAGCACATGCGCAAGGCTCGAGAAGATTACGAACGAGCCCGTACCTTTCCAGCTGGCGGAACAAGGCGTGACTGCGGTAGCGACTGAAGACGTGGAGGACCCAAGCCGACGCATGGGACTCGGGTTGAAGTGTGATCCGAAGCGAGCGCAGGCTCGACTGGTAGCGGACGCCTCCTCGTCGAGCGAGCGGCCCTCGTTCGGCCTTGATCGCCGTGACCGAGAACTCTGCGAGCGCGGTGATCACCTGCTCGACGGCCTGGACGGCCTGCTCGTGCGGGACGATGTCGGCGATGTAGCCGTGATTGGCGGTCCTAACCCCCTCGAGGATGATGTTCAAGCGAGTGATGCCGCCGCTCTGTCCGGTCGCGCGCGGGCGCGCGTACGTCGAGTAGAGCGCGAGCTGATCCGTCAAATCTTCGACGAGGGAGCAAGTGATCTCGCTCCACAAGCGAGATTCGCTGTTGATGGCGCTGTACCACAGCGAGGAGACTCGGCGAAACGTAACGACGTCGTTTGGTTCGAGGAAGCGCATCACGCGGTGGAAGATTTCGAGCGGGAGGGGCGGCAGGGGCAAGTGCGAGCTGGCGGAGGTCGAAGTTGCTGACGACGACGCCGGCGAAGTCGAACCAGACGATGCAGGTCCCGTTGCGCCGTTCGACAAGGTCTGCTTGTTGCCGGGACTCGTCATTGCCTGATCTGCTGCTGCCGAATTGTGTTGGGACGGCGACTCGTCCATGGCGTTTCGTCCTCTTGATCCTGAGTTTCCCGCGTCGCCGTTCGACAAGTCGCGGCTTTCACGGTCCTCTTGCGCATTCTCTGGAGAGGCTGTTGCGAGTGCCGTTGCGCCTGTATAAGCGGTGCATGAGAATGTCAACAAACGCGTCCGCCGGACGAAACGCCGCGAACGAGCGACTCGTCGCCTCTGGAGCGCCAGCTTTGACGAGACCGCTCTGGTAGGAGCTTGTCAAAGCTATGCCAGACGCGCTCGAGCTTCCGAACGGCTTGCTAGCCTTGTGCGAGCGTGACCCCGAGTTGAACTGAGCCGACTCACCATGTTTCGCCTCGCCGCTGTCCCTCTCTAGCGCGTCGCCGACCTGCCCTAGTAGCTGAACATTCTCCATCAAAGTCGCCTGGTCTCTCTCGCGAGGTCCCCCCGTGCTGTGGGAGCGGGCGAGCCGAGGGATCGACCGGCGGAGAGACGGTCGAGAGGCGGGACGCGTTCCAACCTCTGCGCTGGAGCGAGAGCGCGGCACAGGCCCCCAAGCAGCGTCTCGCGAGAAAGCGTAGCTTGACCCTTGAAGCTCGCTCGCCGCGAGGCGATGCGAGACGGCGAGGGCGAGTTGACGAGCGAAGGCTGAGCCCCACCACAGGCGACTCGCTGACAGGACTCTCTGTAAAGAGGCGATCAAGACCATGCGTTGCAATGCAAGAGGTATCATAAGGAACAGGATGGGAATATCTAGGCGGTTTGGGAGGAGGACTGAAGCGAGGATACATTTTGCGTGTGGCGCGGCAGGTCGGTACTGTCGAAGGCAGAATTTCACCCTCGACATGGGTCCAGACAGGTCACTGCGTGCGAGCGGAAGAAACAAGCACCGGAGCTCAGTCCGTGTCGACGCGGCGGACAGGATCGATCCCGAGCGCCCGCCGAACATAGACTACCGCGGCGAGTTCCTTGACAAACTCTTCGAGCACGATCACGTTGTCGAGGAGCGTCGACAGCGAAACCGCACCGCGACCGCGTATAGACGCATCAGTAGCGAGTGTGGGCGCATTGTCGACGTCGATGGAGGTTTTCGGTGGTGGTAAAGGCGACAAGCGCCTCGAAGGAGATGCTTCGGGGCCATCATCGCCGTCTTCCTCGTCGTCCACCTCGCCACCCAAAGTCTTCACCGCAGTACCGCCGCGCATCTGGACCTGCGAAGGCGTCGCCACCAGGATCGGTTCAACTTGGAACGAGCCCGTCTCGCGATAATGCGCCGCGAAAGGCGAGGCGGGTCCCGCCGCTGCGGCCGCCGTCGATCGTGGCCGCTGTCGCTGTCGGTCTTCCTCGACGAGCTCCCCTAGTCGTCGTGGACCCGCGTCCGCGGCTCGCGCTCCTGATACTTCGCCACCGGGCCGAGTTATAGGCGGAGGCGTAGGCGAAATCGGAGCGATGAGCGACTCGTCCGAAACAGACCGTCGCAACTGACTCGGTCGGTGCGATCGCGAGTGCGAGTGCGCCGCCGGCGATGGTCGTCGTCGGGGAGAAAAGAAAGAGGCCAAGCCGGCCGTCATCAAGGATGCTTTCGGGGCCGGCGGAAGGGGCGAAGGCTCCAGGGGCGGCGGTGGAGGGGCCGGTGTCGGTCCGTTCGGGTAACTGTCCGAGGCGAGATCAATGCCTTCCAGCGCATCCGCCAAGTTGTCGGCAAAGAAGAGACCTTTCCTCCGATCGTCGAGGTAGTCGTCAAATTTGGGGATCCTCCTCCTGTACCCGGCGATACTCCCGGACAGGGCTTGAAGGACCGCCAAGACCGAGTCCGACTGAGCGAGAGTGGGAAGGTGATCCGGCGCAGAGAAGAGCGTCGAACGACGTCGCCCATTTGAAGACGGCGCCGGGTGTAAGACCTCGTTCGGAAGGCACCACGGGTCCAGCGCACGGTAGGGAGAGAGAGCAAGAGTCGCGATCGCTTCTGTCAAGGCGAGGTTGACGTGAGGCGGATGCGAGAAAAAGGCCGACAAGGCGGCCATCAGACTCGACACGACGGGGGAGGACGCGCTCAATCGATGTCGCCACCCCGTCCGAGCTCTGGCGAGCTCGTAATGATTTGTCGGTGCGGTGCGTTTGTCTGCTGCGGGTGCAGTCCCGCCTTGCAGCCGAGGCGATCGAGGTGCCGAGTGAGTCGTCGTCGACGACGACGAGAGTTCGCTCTCTGGTACATCCGCCGCCAGGCTGACGAGGCCGCGTCTGAATCCCGCATCTCGAGCCAGCTTGGCTTCCGCATCACGGAGATAGTCCTGAAATCCCGTCGCGACGAGTTCGGATCCGCCGCCGCCTCCTCCTCGTTCAGCGTTCCGCCTCCTCTTGGACGAGGGGGTGGTTTCGCCGACGAGCGAGAGCAGGACATCGAGTGGATCCGCGGATACTTCTTTGTCGATTCTGCTCGACAAGGAGTCGACCTCGAGAAGGGGTCGCAAGGCAGAGAGAGGTGTCGGCGGGACCGAAGCGCGCAGATTTTGCCGACGAGGCGGACTAGGCGTCCGGACTGTATAGACGAATTCTCCCTCCTCCTCCTCCTCCTCCTCCTCCTCCTCCTCCTCGCCATCCGAGACCCTCTCAGACGACGAACCGATCTCGTCCGGAGCTGCCGGCAGGGCCGCAAACGGGACCGCGGGAAATGCAGTCGCAAAGTCGTCCAGCTCGACGTCGAGCAGCGTCAAGCTCCATCGATCGTGCCCGGCCAAGATCGTCTTGAACAGCTTCAAAGCGGCGGCGGCAGTCGCGGGGTGACTCGAGCCGATATTCGCTTCGAGGAGGTCTCGCAACCCGAAGCGGTCTGACGAGACGTAGTACTCGGTCGGGGAGGTGGCGGTCGCGGGTCGCAAGGCAGGCCGACCGAGGAGCAGGAGCCCTTGGGAACGCCGTCGATTGTGCTTCGACGATGCTGCTGCGGGCGACGATCGAAGCTTGTTTGCTCGAAGACGAGCAACGGCGGGCGTAACCTCGACTCGGCTATCGTCGCCCGTCAGAAAGGCGAAAACGGCCCCTGCAAAGTCGCCATCTTCGTGCAGGACCTCCAAGACGGCTTCGAGGTAAGTCAGGACTGCGACTGCGGATCCGTCCGTTTCGGAGCATTCGAGTAGAGATGGATAGAACACGCTCTGGAGGAAGGAGAGGCGGACCGCAGTCGTGACGGTCGATGCGATCGCGGCGAGCACGAGTTGCTGCTGGCGACGAGTCGCGTCCGCCGCCGCATCCGGTGACCGGGACCCGCCCACGGTGAAGCCGTCTTGGGACGACACGGCGGCGCATCGCTCGACAACCTCCTGGGCGAATTCGAACAGGCGCAAGAAGTGGTCGAGAGCGCGAGTGAACTCGGCGGTCCCGCTGATGCCGTACCCCTGGCTCTGCAAGGCGTCGTCCTCTTCCTGTCGCCGACGGGCGGTGATTTCGGCATCCTCGTCCTCCTGCAAAGCGCCCATCCCCCCGAGCACCGTCCCACCAGGCGTTGCTGCCCCACTCGCGGCGTCGGCGGCGGCCACGCTGCTGTCGTCGACGGGTCGGATAACGAGCTTGCTCGGAAGCGCGCCATATAGCGCTCCAAGACTCGCACCGAGGACATCGGCGAGGTCCGAGTCGAGGATGCATTCGGCAAACGCGAGGACGAGATCTCCCTCGCCGACCGGAGTTGTGGCCGACGCAGGAGACGATGCGATCGAGCCCCTCCTCTCGTCGCTGATCCCTCCAAAAGCTGCTTGTGAGAAAGACAAACTTGTACGCGAGCGGGCGACGTCGACCAGTGCCAAGAGACCGGTCCGCGCAGCCTCGCCGAGGTCGCCTTCTCGGTGCAGGTATCGCACGAGAGCGCTAAAAACGGCGCAGTCGTACTCGGTGGCGGCGGCACCGCTCGGAAGGGACCGGGTAGCTTGGGAGGCGGAGAACGCGAACGAGTTCTCGCTCGTCGAAGCTTGGGAGAGTGTCGGCGAAAGAGGCGGATCAAAGTCGGCTGCTATCCGTGTCGCGACCGGAGTTGCGGCGCGTTCGTGAGTCGCTCTACGTCGGAAGAAGACGGGGAGCAGGTCCGGTGTCTGTGGAATGAAACGGGGGTCAACTTTGCAACAAGGGCAACAGGGACGAGGCGGGGTTGTATTCACTGAACGGATGCGTTCCGACACGACGCAGAGCAAGGTCACAAAGTCCAGCTCGTGCTCGGAGTCGACGCCAAGCGACAAGCATGTTCCGATGAGCTTTGTCCTGCATGCAACGGGTCAGTCTGGCGTCTGGCTATGAGAACAAGACGGGGGTGAAGTGGGGCAACAGCGTACAGCGGTTTGTTGACGGCGGAATGGGAGAGCCACGCTCCGTCAAGTTGATCGATCGCCTCGGCGTACCATCTCAGCAGCACGACCCGGAGCGCAGGATCCCCGCCGTGATCGAGGACGAGGTCGACGAGCGAGCCGAGCGAGTTGTTCTCGAGGAGGATTTCGAGCGCTTCGCCGAGCGGCGGCGTCTCGCTCCGTGCTTCGACCTTGAGGACCTGCAGCAGCGCGTCCAACAGTCGTTCCACTTCGGAGGCTCGGGCGGAAGAAGAAGCGGCATCGTCTGGATCAAGGACCCGGCGGAGATTGACGAAGAGCTGCTCGGCGGGGAGAGGCGTGTCTAGCCGTGCAGCGGGCTTCCGAGGCGCAGGAGAGGCAAGCTTGGCGACCTTGGACCACATCCAATCCACATCGCCAGCTTGTTCGAGTGACTTGTCGGAAGCGAAAGACACGCTCGAGTTTGCCAAACTGCGGGGTGCAATCAAATAGGTTGTCTTTGCTAGAACTACCACCAAAAGAGAGTATGCGGCAGATCACCTCAATACAAGAGCAAAGGCACGAAGAGCCGGACAATGCAATGCCGGTCGATGAGGGGATTGAACGATTGCACCAGATTCGAGCAAGAGCGAACATGATACAAGATTGGCCACACAACCATCCTCATTTACTCTGTGCAACCGTCGACATGGTCAGCGGGAAGAGCTCTCATACAAGGAAGGAAGGGGGAGAAGGAAAAGGACTCACTCCTGTAGAAATTGCGGCGGAACGAAAAGTGCAGCTGGAGCACTCCGCGGTCGAACGAGCTGCGGAACCCGCGCTTGTGCGAGTGCTCCCACGGCCGGTTCACGATCGTGAACGCAATGTCCTCGTACGGCGGTCCGGCGGTAAAGACGATTGTGCAAATGTCGGGGTTCTCCTTGTTCTTGATGATGCGGAATTCTGTTCCATGGGCGGGATGGAGTCAGTCTTCTCTGCATGGGAGTCGCGGCGGGTGGTCGGGGGGAGACACAAACGCACGCGGAGCCTTGGTCTTGTCGATGAGGTCGGGATAGAAGATGTTGAACTTGTACCCTTGGACGACTTTGGGCGGAGGGTTGTCGGAGCTGTGTGGGTCACACAGCATACAGTCAGCCGAAGTGGCAGCAGAAATAAAGGTGAAGAGGACAAGGAAACGTACTCGTAGTGCGTCTGGTTGTACTTGTTCCACTCGTAACCCGTGTGGACCTTGTTGAAGTACCGCGGTTTCCTCGGCCGGTACTTGTCCTCCCATGTATAACTCTGCTTCGACATCTCGGCCTCCATGTTGAAGAACTCTTCTTCCTCGTCGAACCCTTGGCCGACCGCCGCTTGGTAAATCTCTTCGTCCTTGTTGGTCGACGAACCGCCGGCTTCGTCTCCACCGGTTGAAGCGGTGCGCGGCTTGACGACGAAACGGGCTTGAGCGACGGCGCGACGGGCTGCGTACTGTTGATGTGTAGGGGGAGGGTACGAGCGTCAGCAAAGCCGATCAGGACAGAAGATTAAAACAGGCAGGGATAGAAAGCGCGAACGCTGACGCACGAGTTTCTGACGGTCTTCGGCAAAGTCGACGACCTGGCACGCCCTGCACTCTTCTGGGATCCGGTTGTGCAACACCGGTTCCCACTTGTCGTCCCACTTTTCGGCGACAACCGCCCCTCCTCCTTGCCCTGCCTCCTCCTCTTCCTCGATTTGCATCTCCTCCTCCTCGTCTTCGCCGTCGTCGGGGCCCTCGAGAGCGTCGGCCGGCGGCGGGACAAAGATGGCATTCTTGACCTCCTGCGCGTACCGCAACGCCTCGTCGCGCTGCTTCTTGCGCAACTGCTCGAGCCGGTTGTTCAACACCACCTCGTGCATGTCGCGCAGTTTCGCCTTGGCCTTTTGGACCACAAGTTCCTTCAACAACCCCTCCCAGTAATCGACGTCGATCACTTCTCCCGAGGCGAGCTTCGCCTGCACCTGCTGCTGCAACTGGACGAGTTGGTCGTGCGACTTGCCGCTCAACAGCCGCGTGATCTCGGCTTTGACGGCCGCGTTGGCGCGCGTCTGGGCCTGGTAGGCCGAGGTGCCGATCGAGCGCTCTTCGCGGAGGGCTTCGAGCGCCGCGGACGAGACGATCAGGAGCGCGCGCCAAAACTCTTGGTGCGACTCGACCTTTTCGAGAGAGAGGTACATCTTGATGTCGTCGTGCAACTCTTCGGCGTCTTCGAGCGCAAGGTGCTGCGGGTCGCATGCGATGTCAGCCACAAGGGATGCAGGTACGTGGAAAGGAAGAAGATGAAACGCACGTCAAAGATGGCGTACGGTTCCTCGAGATCGACTTCGAGTCCCGCGCCATCGTCCTCCTCCTCTTCCTGCTCCTCATAGCCTTCATCGCCCGGCTCGAGCGGCGGTTGACTCCACTTCAAGTTCAAAGCGAGGTAATCGATCGGTTTCGCCCTCCGCTCGCGGACGCGGATCTCGGCGCGCTTCTTGGCCTGCTCGAGGTGGAAGTCGTCCTCCTTGTCGATCCAGGCGGCCATCTGGGCCGACTCGGCGAACCGCATCTGCTGCATCTGCTCTTGCTCGCGCAGGATCGCTTCCTTTTCGCGTTCGGCGCGGCGCTGGTTCAGGCGCTCAATCTCTTGCTGCAGGGCGCGCGTGAGTCTTGTCGTCAGCAATCTTCCGTAGAGGTACACGTTAGAGAGAGAGAGACGAGCGCACCTGACTCTCCCACGCGCGCTCGCGGTCGCGTTTCGCCGCCTCCTCGGGCGTCAACCCCATCTTGCGTTCCTTTTCGCGCTTCTTGCCCCAGACAAACTTGTCTCCCAGATTCGCATCGTGGAACGGGTTGTCCTGGGCCGAGTAGAACGCGACTTCGGCGGCGGCTTGGCGCGCTTCTTCGGGCAGGAGGAGGGCCGCGTCGGCGAGCTTTTCGGCTTTGCGGGCGGCTTTGCGCGCGCGCCGTTCTTCCGAAGTTTCGCGGTGTTTGTGTCTATGCGTGGGAGCGCGTCGAATGTTGGGTGCGGTCAGAGGAGCTCTTTGCGCCCAAGTGCGAGGTAGACTCACTTTTTGGACGACGACTTTTCGACAGAGTCTCTGTCCTTGCCCCTACTCTTGCGTTCGTCCCTGTGCCTGTCCCTCGATCTGTCATAGTCGCGGTCGCGGTCATAGTCCCCCGCCCGCTTCCAATCGCGGTGGTGGTGGTGGTCGGAATCACGCCCGTCTGCGTCGTCGTCGTCGCGCCTGCTCCGCCTGCTTGAAGACGAAGCATGGTGGTGACGGTGATGATCTCGATCTGGCGAACGGGATCTCCTCTTGTCATCTGCAGACGGAGAGTCGGCACGTCGGCGTTCACGGCGATGCGATGAGGAAGACGACAGCCGCTCCCTGTCGCGGTGACTGTCCGAGTCGACCCTATCGTCCCTCCTGTAGCTCCTCGAGGACGACATACTTCTCGCCCGTTCCAGCGAGGTGGAGTGAGCTGTCAAAGTGCAAGAGTCGAGGACGTCACTCTCCCTCCTCTCGACCGAGTTGACTGCAGCAAAGAGTAAAGAGTGAATGGCAGACTTGTGCATGCAATTGATCGGAACCCTCTTGGACGGCGCCCTCTCCTCGTTCGCTTCCACCCGCAAGTCCCCTTCCCTCGCTGCATCTTCTCTCTCTCACTCATCCTGATGACTCTCGGCGCCCGATCGCTGCAGGAACAATCTTTTGCTGCACCGAATCCTCCACTCCCTCTTGCTGTTGGTGTTGCAATCAAGAAGCGACCCAAGACGGGTGGTCAGATCCAGACGACGGCGACGCGAACGAGCAATCCCGTCTTGTGGATCACCACCCGCCGTGAATGAATGGTCGGCAGCAACAAAGTCGTAAAAAGAACAAAGGATCCCACAGTCGACGCTTTCGTTCCCGGCCCCCATAATCTGGGGCCAGGCCATGCCAGGAGGAGAGAAGGGGGGCCGCGTAGCCGAGAAGCCCGTCGCGGTTTGTCCCGCCACGGCGGACCCCCGAGACGTTCGACTCCACCATAATCCCCATCTCTGCCCGAAGCCCACCAGGAGACATCTCGAAGCCCTTGTATCTCCTCCGTTGAATCTCTCTTGTGGAACAAAGCGTCATGGTGGAGGTCGAAGTTTTGGGAGTTCCCATTGCACCGAGGGAGAGGGGGGTACAACCGCCCGCGAGAGAAAGACAGAGTCGAGCCACACAGACAACACGAGATTGAGAGTATCGGGGTTGGTGAGTGGTTTAGACCTCGGCGAGCTCGCGGAGACGACGGACGGTACTGCACGGGGATGGTCAAGTTGAGTTCTCTGATTACTTCACATCGCTGGGCAGATGACTCGGCGCGACGTCGGAAATGCGCGCGCGAGCTCATCATGGGATGGGGAAGAAGGAGAGAACAGCGCTCACCTCCGGACAGTCGCGGCCGCGGTGGTCGAGACGGTCCAGGCCCCGCCGGCAGTCGTCTTCTTGCACGCCTTGCAGTGCCAGATTCCGACGGCAGTACGCTTGACAGAGTCCTTGCCGCAGAAGGTGCACCTAGAGCGGGGCGGGCGTGGGATCAGCACCTTCCTCCTGGATTGACACCCAGTTGAGGGGCAGAGGGGAGCGACTCACGTGTAGGTAGCGTGCTGGGTGATCTCCATCTTCTTGATCGACTTCCTCAGAGTCGCACCGTAACGCTGTTTTCACACGCACGCGGGCGTCTTTAGCTTCCCATTGACCCCCTTTTTGGACCACAGCGGCGGGGGGCCTCAATGACAAGAGGAGACCCCCGTTCCCGCATCCTCTCAGAGCGGTGTGGGAGAGACTTACGACACCGTACTTGCCCGTGACGCCGGCCTTTCTGGTGCGCTTCGTCATCTGCGCGTGCGTCGTCGTCGTTCAGGGAGGGGCGCGGTGTTGATGAGGAGAGCCAGGCGAGACGAGACGAGACGAGTGTCGAAGGGAGCGAGCGCAGGCGGTGCGTCGGGTGTCGTCGGCGGTCACAGGCGATGGGCGGGGGGCGCAGGGAAAGGGCAGAGGGACAGTCAGCACACGAAGGCTACGTCTAGGCTAGTCCACCGCACGCACGATGGAGGGTGGACCTGGTTGGGACGACGAGGACACGGAGAAGGTGAGAGAGCGCGGCCCGCTCAGCTCGACCTCGACTCGCCTCGTTCCGCTTCAGCTGCTGCGAGAGCTCATCCCCCTTCTCCCCTCAGAGTGTTGCCATACCATTCTAGAGCTACTCCATATCCTATACTAGGATTTACCCAAATTGACTTGAACCCGCACAAGGGCGAGAGCGAGATGCTCGAAAAAAGCACGACCTGCATTCCGTCACCGCTTGCCTCGGCTCTCTCGCTCTCTCGCTCTCGCTTTTTCTGCTTGTCGACACCGGGACAGTATGGCCCCGCCCAAGGAATCCCCCGTTGCTGCGAAAAAGCCTCGCCTCCCGCGCGTGTTTGTCATCCGACACGGCGAGACCGAGTGGTCCCTCTCGGGCCAACATGCAAGTCTCTCTTTGTCGTTCTCTGTCCAGCTAGTCCTTGATGTCCTGACACACTTGCCCCGCACTGCAGACCGGACTGACCGACATCCCCTTGACCTCGCACGGCGAATCGATCGTCCGCCAACTCGGGACTCGCATCGTCGGCAAGGGCAAGATCCTCGACCCGGCGCACATCCAACACGTGTTTGTCTCGCCGAGGCAGCGCGCCCAAAAGACGTACGACTTGTTGTTCCAAGACGTCGACAAGAAACCGAGTTGCTCCGTGGAGGAGGATGTGAGGGAATGGGAATATGGAGTCTGTGAAGGTGCGCTCCTTCCTCCTTCTCGGGGATGGATGGAATTCCTCCTGTGTCGAACGCACACGACGAGGAGCACGGTCTGATTGAGGAGGGATGCGTGCAGGCAAGACGACCTCAACGATCCGGTCCGAGATTGGCGACGACTGGGACATCTGGACCATGGGTTGCCCCGAGGGGGAATCGCCCGACCAGATCCGCGACCGCTGCGACCGCGTCATCAAAAAGATTGTCGACATGGCAGAGTGAGATTTTCCTTTCGTTCGCGCCCTTCTCGCTTCCCCGGAATCTTTCCTTCGAGAACTTCGCCTTTTCCCCCTTCAACTCGACTCGAGTCGACCGGAGCGCTTTGCCCTTTTCTTTCCGTCGCAGAAGGCCCAGAAGACAGCACCCACAATCGGAAAAGCAAGAGGCTGAACCCCGCCATCAATTTCTCCTCCTGCAGCGCTCATCACGGCAAGGAGGACACGGAAGGCCACCACGGCGACATTGTCGTCGTCTCTCACGGTCACTTTAGCCGCTGCTTCATGTACGTTCTTTCTCCTTGCTCCCGGGCAAACAGAGACAGCGCGCTCGAGACTGACGGGAACTCACGCACACCACGTTTTGGGCGCGCAGCACGCGATGGTGCCAACTCGAGATCTCGCAAGGTCGGATCTTTGTCGCCGACACCGGCGCGCTGCACAAACTCGGGTTCCAGCACCGCAACTTTGAAGAGCGGTCGTTGCTCGGATTGAACCTGTACAGCGTCAATGAGTAAGAACGAGACCGGCCGGTCGCCAGCCCATATCGTCGCACAAACCAGCGTCGCACGGACGAGCTCGCCGGGAGAAGCTCTTCCGGAGATTAGAAGTTTCTCTAGATTTAAAAAGGCAATCACGATTTGTCTATAGGATCCATGTTCCTCGAGTTGAGCTGCGGTTGGAGAAGAGCTTGTGTGTTCTCCCTTCGTTTCCGGTACCAGGGGAGTCTTTCCGAAACCGCAGAGTCGGCGGAGCACTGGACGCGTGGTCTTCCTCTTGCTTCGTTCTTGAACTTGTCTCTAGACTGCTGATCTGGGATATTGCTGCAGCTGCGAGGATCGTTGTTGTACAGTACGCGACGCGACGAGAGGAAATTGTTTCAACTTCGCTCGTGTTCTTCCTCCCGGCCCTGGCCTGACACCAGAGGTCTATGCATAGGCGATATGCTCAAGTTCTGGCGGTCTCGGAAGAAGAGCTCCCGATCCGATAAAGCCGCACCTCGTTGTTCGCCGGCTTCTCCTTCGTCCGCTCACGCTCACGAGGCGGTGCCGCCGTCAGCATCATCGTCTTCCGGCTCGACGACTACACCCTTGAAGGGACTAGGACTGTCGCCGTTGGAGGGGGATACAGTCAAGGAAGGCGGGACGAGCGGTCAGGCGGCGACGGGAGGAGCAAGAAGAGGTTCGAGCCCTCGACTGGAAGTGGACGAGATCCGCCCAGTTGAACAAGCTCCTTTCGAGAAGGCGATAGCGGAACGACCGCGTAAAGTCCTCATCGATCGGAACGGCCGAGAGTCTGTTGCGCCGGCGTTGCTCCTCTCGGTCGACGAAGCGAAAGGACCGGTCCGCCGCGACTCCAGCCATTCTCACGGCGACAACAAAAAACGTGACATTTTGCCCAGGTCGGCGTCCCAATTGTCCGTCGTGAGGGATTCGCGCAGCCGAAACACCGCGAGGTCTTATACCTCGCAATCGCACGAGGCGGAAGAAGGGGATCGAGACCCGACTCAGATCTATGGCAAGTTTATGGCCTATCTCTCTCTGATGGTGGACTGCTTAGGACTGACGAGTTGTACGCTCTTCGCAGCTCCCACTACTTGGTCCGAGATGGTCAGTCCCGACTTGGTGGCGAATCTGTCGGCGCGCGAACGAACGAGGCAAGAGATCCTGTGAGTTTCCGAGTGGAAGTGCTCCGACTTGGTGCTCACCGTACAGCTGAATTGACCTATGTTGCGGTTTCACCAGCTGGGAAGTCGTTGCGAGTGAAGAACGGTGCGTTTTCGCCGCTTGCGATCATGGGAGAGAAGGTGCTGATGCCCGCTCGCCTCTTGCCTGCGTTGCAGATACGTCGCCGAACTCCGCTCCCTCGTCGAACACTACTCGTACCCGCTCCTCCACCCGCACTTGTCCTCGTCGTCCCCAAACCCGCAGCGCTCGCTCTCTGTCTCTCCCCAACTGTCTTCTTCCACTCGGACGCTGTCTCCGTACCCTTCCAGTCCGCCGCCAACGAGCACATCGAGCGCCGAACTCCCGATCGCTTCGCGTTTCTCGAGGTCGCCGAGCCCGCAAGCACCACCACCAGCAACATCCTCCGAACCGGCACGAGACTTGAGTGCGCTCGACTTCGCGCCCGACAGCTCCTACTCGAGTGATGAGTATCACCATGCTTCTCGCCCACCGACGCGAAGTTACCTCGGTCGGCCTTCTTTACCAGATTTGCCGACCGGAGCGCGACGGACTTCGATGCTCACGCCACCACCACCACCTCCTCCGCTTGTACCGCTCTCCTCGACTGCGTCGACAGGGAGACTCGCTTCTCTCGGCTCTCGAGCTCGAGACTCTTTCAGACCGGCATCTTCGGTGTCGGGGAGGAAGCTTCAACAGGCGGGCGAGGAGGGATCAGAAGAGCTGGCTCGACCTGTCCCGCCCTTGCCGGAAGCGTTGCGAAAAGTCCTCGGAGCTACGATTGACATGCTCCAGGGTCACGAAGATCTGAGCGCTCGTCTGTGAGTCGCGCGCGGCTGGGGCCTTGTGATGTGCGGGAAGAGCTGACGAGAGTGGCTGCACGGGGACTGGCAGGAAAGAGCAGTGGATCAAGGCGTTTCCTCTTGTCCGGTGAGTTTTCTCCCTCTAAGCCGTCTAACAGGCGCTCCTTCGAGGGCCAGCCGCGCTGAGTCTCCCCGAATTCCTGTCGCAGCGGATTGGCGGCCATTTGGAGCGATCAGGCAAGTTCTTCGCGCGCGCGCGCGCAGACCGACTGTTCGGCTACAAGCTACCTGACCATCCTCATCCCGATAGCCCTGGTTCTTGCACACGTATACGACCTACATCGTCTCGCTCGAAGAAGCCCTCGCCGACCTCGACTCGCACCTGCGCGTGGCAGCCGCTGCCGCCGCCACCTCTAACAGCAACCGCAAAAGGCTCTTCAAGTCCAACAAGTCGGCCGCCGACTCGGATACGACCCGCATCGGGATCTTGCTGCAAAACCTGGAGGAGCAGGCGGCGGCGGCGGGGGAGAGTAATATGGGCATTTGTTTGAGCAAGCCGCTGATGCGATTGTCGAAGCTGCCGCTGCTGATGCAGGCTTTGCTGTATCACACTGGTGCGCCTTTCGTGCTTGTGCTGATTCGGTGAATTGATGCTGACGGTATTCGCAGATCCAACCACACACGAGTGGGAAAAGGTGCGGGGACAGCTCGAGACTCACTTGGTCTAGTGGTTGACTAATCTTCCGCCTGTACGTGACAGACGCGCGCGATGGCGCTCGAGGTCGATGCGCTGGTACGGTCTATCGAGAACGAAAAGGTCGAAGAGGAAGATCGGGAGAAGGTCAGTTCGACTGGCATCTGCAGCTCCTCAGCCGCTGACGAGTGCTTTCGGTCCTTAGGCTCGTGACGCTCTCGCGCGCATCGACGGCATCCGCGATAAGGTGGGCTGCATCTCTACAGTTGATGGTCCTCGGCATGAAGCTGACGCTTGATGTCCCCCAGGCTCTGATGGCTCCGCGCGGCGCACGAATTCTCCTCGACGAAAAGCCTGCTCCGCCCCTGGCGATCCTCCAACCCCAAAAAGCGAACCGGCGACTGTCGTCCGCTCCGTTGAAGCGCGAGAACCGGGCGAAGAACCCGAAAGAGTGGTTGATCACGTTCACCGACGTCGTCGTCCGCGCCGAAAAGATTGGCGAGACCGAGTAAGCCTCGCACGCTTCAGGCTTGTTGTTTTTCAGCAGCATTCACTGATAAAGCGAGCTGCGCAGCGTGCCGACGGGTCCTTCTGGCATCAAACCGAAGAAAAGCAAGCAAGACAAACCACACAAACGCGGTGACCTCCGAAACACTTGTGAGCACCTCCTCCTCCTGCAAGCTTCCGCCGCGTATTGCGGACTTTGCTCACGCGCTTGGCGTATAGATCGATTTATCGGCATCGAGCGGTGGGAAACGCCCGAAGCGGCGGACGAGGCGCTTAGAGTCTTTTATGCACGACGGAGGGGTGGTACTGCACTTGCTGAAGATGAGAGTGGTCACTCTGAGGATGAGATGGAGGCGGAAAGCCAGATGAGGTAAGCCTCGCTTATCTTTGCTGGACCACAAGTAACTCACTTCCGCTGCTCCCGGACAGCTTCCGATACGATACAGAGGAACCGCAGCCCGTCAAGCCCTTACCTCGGTCGCAGAACGGCGGCAGGGTGTCGCCGCGAGTTCAGACTCCCGCTCCGACCAAGTTTGCCGGTCGGTTGCGCGACCATGCTCGTCCTCTCTCGCCCGTCCAGTCTCCGCCGCCTCGCCATCACGACGCTCCGACAGTCAGCGACATGCTCAAAGCGCAGGAGCAGAGAGCAGCGTCGCCGCCATCACCGCCGCCTCGCCGCCGAGAAGCGCCGCCGCAACGACGTCTCCCGGACAGTCGCGAAGACTCGACGTTTGGCTTGTACAGCATCTGGGCGCAGGAGGAGGCGGGACGCAGCTGATCCGGGCGGGCACCCCGTCGTGCGCCGTAGAATTCTTCCGTTTGTTGTTTGTGCTCTTTCACCGCAACTTTACTTCAGCCTCGCGTTCGGTCCTGGCGTCATTATTGGCTCGAAGACGAGAGTGCGCGCCCATGGGGTCGCCAATACGAAGGTCAGGTCCGACGAGTCCGCTCCCCGATGGACCTCGAACAGTCGGCAGCTCCCGGTCTGTTGGGATAGCTCCGCAAAGCTCTCGGTCAAGAGCCATAGTCTGTTTTGAGTACAAGTCTCTATTCCATACAACAACTATTCACAGAGGAGAGCGATGCGCGGGATGAAGAGCAAGTCACCAGGAGAAGAGGGAGAGATGAAGGCCACCGGAGGGAGAAAAGAGGAGGGGATCAGACGCGGAAATGAGGACGTCGTCGCGGCTCAATCTTGCCGTACGACCTTCGCACTCGTTGTGCCGGACCGGAGGTGCTCGTGGTGGAAGTCGGGGTCGGGGTCTTGGTTGGCGTCGCAATCGGAATCGGGATCCGAGAGCGAGGCGCTGCGGTAGATTTGTCCAGCGCAGGCGGTCGTCCGAGGCCGATGGCGGTGCTCGGAGTGGCGGACGGGTTCGCGACCGGGATCCCCGCGAACTTCCGCGATCCTTGTCGCTGGACCTCCGAGTCGGCGCCGGCGCCAGAGCAGGCTCGAGCGCTAAAGTCGACCGGTCGCGACACCGAAGCAATGCGGGCCGTCGCCTGCGCGTGCTGCTCCCGGCGCTTGTAAGCTCGGTAGGCCGGTCGGACGCTGCCGTCGAGCGTCGGGCGGAGGAGCGACTCTGACTTGCCCAACGAACGGGTCGCCCATTCGCTGGGCGTCGGTACGCGGCGCGAGGAGGACGGGGCTCGGCGGATGAACGAGCGCGCGCGGGAGAGGTCGATGGTGTGCGAGTCGATGGAGGCGATGAGGGAGACGGCAGAGGAGATGGAGCGCGAGTGCGACTGCGCCGGCCAGTACAGGCGCGCGACAGAATCGTCTTCGGAAGATTGCTCGGCCTCAGCAAGTTGGGCGAGGTGTGGTGCTTGCCGTTGCGCGTTCGCAAAATCGTCGAGGGCGCGCGAGAGGCGGTCCCTCAAGCGGTCGTTGCGGACATTCTCCGGCTCCACGAACTTGGCGGCCTTGACATTGAGTCGCAGCTGTTCGTACTGGAGTTCGTACGTTTCCTCCGACTCGATCATGCGGATGCCAAACGAGCGGACTTGGGCGAGAACTGCCCTCGAGAGATCGGAGCGCGAGAGCCAAAAGTGGAGGGCGGCGAGTTTGAGGGCGAAAGCGCGCGAGCGGGCTGGCAGGGGAGCGTCGAGCTTTTCTTCGTCGTCACAATCGGTGTCGGAGTCGAACAGGTCGCTCGACGACTGCGAATAGACAGACGACGAGTCGGAGACGGGCGGGCTCGGCGGGCACTCGAGCGAGTCGTCCTCCTCCTCCTTCTCGACGACGGAGATAGCGGTGGAGGGTGCAGAGACCGAGTAGGCCTGGTTGGAGGTAGGCGAGTACTGGTAAAAGCCGCGGGCGGGCGTCTGTGGCGAGAGGGAAAACGGCGACGACGAGGCTGAGTCAGCACGCTGCTCAAGGGCGCGGAGGCTATAGACAAAAGCAGAGACTCACCGAGGGTGTCGCAGAGGTAGCAGAAGGCGCAAGCAAGCCTTCGAGCGTGCGCAGGATGACGCTGCAGCCAGCGAGGAACGTCGAGCCAAACATCTTCGCAAGTTTGCTGTGTGGCGCGGAACTGAAGAAGCGAAGCTGGAGAGGAGCAGAGAGCGTCCAAGCGTATAGCCAGGGGAGAGAGAGCTTGTCGGTGCAAGTGAAGGAAAGGAAGGAAAGAGAGGAAGAGAG
>KQ954515.1:0-112080 GCA_001541205.1 Rhodotorula sp. JG-1b | reverse complement strand
ATTGCCGCCGTCGGCGAGCGGCAAGACCTCCTCGTTGTTGGGCGGCGTGTGCGCCACAAAGATGATCTCTCGAGACCTGTCGAGATCGTGTGAAGCATTCTCCGCGACAAAGTCTGAGTCGCCGTACCCTTGAAGCAGCTGACGATGACGCTTGAGGTTGTCGGTCTTTTGACACTTCGAGATGCGGTAGATGATTTCTCCGAGCGGATCGCGCCTCTGAGCGGCGTAGCGGTCCAGGATCTCGTCGAGGAGCTTGACGAGCCTCCCGGTACCGTACAGGTCCGTGAGCGGGTGTGTGTCCGCGTCGAGCGACGGATAGTTGGGCATGTGGATTCCATCGTACTGTCGAGTCGGGCGAGCCTTTCTCGCGTCCGAGTTCAGTTCCGCCATGTGGAGTCTCGGACAGGGAGTGAAACGTCGCGCAGGTTGCCGCAGCTGAGAGAGTAGGTTGGTTGAGGATGAGCGGCAAGAGGATTGGCGACGAGCGACGGCCGACGAGTCAGGTTGGGGGCGATCCGAAGTCTGCGGCCATCGCTGCCCGTTCGCGAGGGCCTCGCCAGGTCGTGAATGGCGGGTCGTGAATGCCGTCTTTCCGCAGCGGATCTCGCGCAACGAGGCGGACGGTTGCTTGTGGGGGATCTCCCGGACGTGATGAGCCGTTCGCCGTGCACGGTTGGGTGAGCAGAACTCGGTAGCGTAGCATAGTCTTGCTTCACATCGTGACCAGCGAGTAGTATGCAGAGTAAGCAGGTCTCGAACTGCTGTGTTGATGTTGGCTCTTGGTGAGGAGAAGGCGAGCTGCCGAGGGCCCTGCAGGTTTGAGCAACGCTCGAGCCGTCGAGTGGCGAGCGGTGAGCCACACGAGCAGTCGCCAGAGTCCGAGCAAGTCCACTCTGCTATCGAACGCAGGCACTGTCCAGCGCGAGAGGGCGAGAGACGAAGAGCAGGCCCATGTCGTCCGTCCGATGAGAGGAATCGCGCTTGTCCGACTCTTCGTCTCCCTCTCACTTATCTACCACAACGTCCCTCTGAACGCGTGATTATCAAATAACAGTTTGACGCCATCTCTCGTACTTCTCAGCCGTGCACATTGCAAGCTCTCGACGACGACCGGTGCTCGCGCATCGCCGCCGCTTCATCTTCTTCGCACCAGAGCGTCTCGTTACCGCCTGCCGATTCGCCTGAACCCTTTTCTCCTGCGGACAGCTACTTGTCTACACCCATGTTTGCTTTGGCAGCTGCGCCGAGCTCGCTAGCTCCAGCGCCCGAACCGGCCACTCTTCCTCCCCTACGAGCTCTCCCTCACACCCCCGGAAAGGAGGCATCCGCTTTCGCGGGAACATCTGGTTACTGCACTATCAGTTGCTAAACGCACTTTCGAACTACCAGGACCACAGCTTAGCCATGGTCGGGCGATTTGTCGCCACCGGATCATCATTCGGGCGCTCAGACCGCTCAGGCCTCTTTACCCCGCTCGATCGCGTGTGACGCTTTTCGTTCGTCTCGTCAGGAGTCAAGGTGTGATGCGCTAGCCGCTCGGATCGCTTGCTGGACTCCGCGCGAGTGTATGCTGCTGTGACGGGCGGGATCCTGCCGCCGTCGCTCTCCCTGTCCGGCGGTGGCTTCGCACCAAGAGGCTTTCTGCGAAGCTACACTCGGCGAGACGTCCGGAGTCGCCCGTCAGGACTTTCTTGCGAGTCGCTGGCGTTGGTGCGCTCGCTTGCGGCTCAGCGTCGCCGACCTTTGCGCGACGTCCGCACCTCGAGGCTCTGTACGTCAGCCGCTTCCTGTTGCTAGTCCGCGCCTTGCACTGGATGGAGCGCACTCTAACCTTAATCGCCACCCTAGCGTTGTGCAGATGGCAATCAGGAGTCCAAGTAACGACGCTTCGGCAGCACCCGAAAAGCGGGAACGCTCGCCTCCCGACAACGCCGGTCCACCAGGGAAACGGCAGAGGCGTTCTGCAGACGCAGACGGAGTGGCAGCCGCGATCCCTAGCGTGCAGGCGGACAGCCCCCGCTCGATCAGCCGTCCTCTGTGGCGGAAAGAGCGAGAGCGGCGCGATCGCCACAAGCTTAAGCTTGACCAATTCGTCGCCGGTCGACTCGAGATCGCCCGGAAACGCCGGGACAACGACGAACGCATCCTCGATGGCACTTACAACTCTCCGTTGGAGAAGCTCCTCGCCGTCATCGACACTCGTCGTGTCGAGTCTACTTACCCGATCCCCGAAATCACGCTCGAGCATCCGGCAGCGAAAGTGATCGCCTCGTCGCCGCGCACGGTAACCCTCCTCCTCGACCTCGCACGCCATCCGTTCGCCGTCGACGCGCTCGAACGCTCACAGGCGTTGCTTCAGATCAACAACTTTTCAGAGGAGGGTCCGTCGTTGTCGTCGTCGTCTTCATTGACGTCGTCTCTGTCTCCTTCGACGTCGTCTCGGCCGTCCGCATTGTCCCCTTCACCGACAGCTTCGTCGCCCATTCCGTCACTGTCACCGGAGGTGGGCTTCCAGATGTACATACGCTCGATCTCAGCACCATCCGTCGCCAACCTCAAGAACCTCTTGATCGGCTACCTGCGTCGGCATCCAGCGGACAGCTACGCTATTGAGCCCATCATTAAATGTCTCGAACATCAGACCGCATCGCTCTCCGGCAAACGAGTTGGACTCACGTACACCGGCATCGCAGTCGCCGGAACTCCCGCTGGTCGATGCACCGCCGACAAAGCAGCTCTCGGTGGCAGCATCATCGTGAATCTCCTTCGCCACATCCAGCGTCTGGAAGAGGAACGCGACCGTGACGTGGAGGAGGAGCGCGGCTGTGGCAATTTGGGGATCTCCGTCCGCGTGTACGAGTTTCTCGACCTCCGCCAACGCCTCCCAAGCAATCAATCCGCCGCCGAGGAAACGTTCGCGGGCCTTGAGCAAGTCGGAATCCTCGCTTCCAAGCCATCCTCTGTCAACTCTGCAAGCGGAGGACGGTACTTCCACCTCGACGAACGCGCACTCCGCCACTGCTTCGACTATGTTGCAGCAAATAACGCGACTTGGACCGAAGTCGGACAGCTCATTCCGATCTTCGTCCCGACGGATGACGACGCCAAGAAGGTTCGTCTTGCACTGTCGGATGCCCTGCAGTTCTGGCGAGCGCATCCTCAGTCATGTGGCGTCGTCATGGATCGAGGAACTCCGCTCGGCAGTCGGGCTTTCGATGCAGTCGTGCAGGACGTCTTGTCTGGCGCCCGCTTTGTCGGCAACAGGGGCAACGGCGCATGCGTGACCCTCTCAAAGGACATCACCGCTGCTGCGATCCGCGGCACCGAATCGTTCGGCGATGCCAAACTCGGTATCGCCAGAGGTCCGCACACTCGCTTCGTCATTCTCCGCCAAGTCTGGGGCGTCCCGGATGATTACAACTCGCTACGTCAACTCGGTGCGCACTTCGACCTGTGGGGCTTTACGAGCTGTCAGCTCGACGGGAACGCCGCCATCTTGTTCGCGATCCGGATGCTCAAGATCCTCCGAGCTCCGATCATCACGACCCGTTCGGGCAAAGTGAACAAGATGCTCTCGACCGGCGTTTTCTACGATGCCATCAAAGACCTCGACGACGAGAAGCTGAACCGATTCTTGTCCGGCAAATCGCGCCCGACTGAAGACGTGATGCCGGGGCTGCGCACGCCCGACATTCACGCCGCATCGTCGTCGTCAGACTGGACGAGTGACTTCCTTCTCTCCATCGGCAACATCAATTTCTGCCAGTGGGGCAAGGACATCCAGGACTGCTCGATCACCTTTGCCGGCCTCGACGAGGGCGCACTCAAGTACAATCCGGCAGTTCATGACCACTTTGTTCGCCTGACCGGTCTGACCCTCGCCAAGGAGGCCCTCCTCCACCAACCATACGCCGAAGCGCTCAAGGAGCAGATCGACCTTGCGATTCCACCGGCAGCCGCTGATCGACGCGCTTTCCTGCTCGACGTCATCTCTTCCACTCAGCGTCGTGCGAAAGAGAGCGGCCTCGAAGACGAGTTGCAAGATGCCCGAGAACGGCTGCATGCCGTCTTCTGCGCCCTCACCTCAACCCGCGCGTGCGCCGCTCTCGATCGCAAAGCAGCCGCCGATCCGGAACTCGAGGCCGAAAGGCGTTCCAAAGCGATGCAAAAGGCAGCGACAACGCGGCGCGAGAGACAGCAGGGCTCTACAAGCGGCATGAAGGGCGAGACAAGCGCTTCAGCAGCCCTGCTTGCTGTCCGCGAGGACGCGGTGACATTCGACGCCAAAGCGGACACAGGTCGGCGTCGTGTCGGCCTGCATGCCTGCCTCGGCTGTGGCGTCACCGCTCTCGACCTTAAACGCAACTTCAACAAGGCGGAGCATCGGTGCCCGGCGCCGTCGTTTGTCTCGATGCCCGTCCACTTCACGTCGACTTTGGCGTTGATTGTAAGTATCAGCGGAGATGAAGGTGCCAAGGACCTCCCTACGCTACTGGCGAGAGAGCTCGCAAGCAAGGTCGGCGACGCGTCGCTCCTGCCGACGTACACGGCAGCGTCGGCTCGCGCGCTTGTTCCTCGGCAAATCCTCCAATCGACCCCGTACTTTGCAGAAGAAGACGTCGAGATCCTCGTCCCGTCAAACATGAGCGACGACGTCAAGTTCAGTGTCGGACTCGACGCCCTCGCCGTCGCGACAGCTCTTCGTGCGACCGATCGCGACAACGACCAGCAAGGCGACGAAAAGCCGGCGGAGGAAGACGCATCAATCTTGCTCGGAGCAAAGATCTTGCGCTGTGGTGAGTCCTTCCCTCGCCCGGCATAGGTAATGGCGTCCTCACTGATGACCGCGGCAGTGACGATGGAGAGTGCATACCGGGGAACCGGACTCGATGGCAAACTCGGTGCCGTCGTCAAGCTGATCCTCGACGAGCGCAAACCCTCCATCAGCCTCGACAGCTGCAATCTCTGCAAGTCTTCCAGGTGGACCGAGACAAAGAAGGCGCCCCAGGACCATATCTGCCTGCCTGACCCGACAAAACCGAAAAATCTCGTGTACTACAACCGGCTGAATCGCCAACCCCTGCCGACCGGGACCACAGTCTTCGATCTCGGCATAGAGGTGATCCGCCGCATCATCGTCGCCCTCACCAATCCAAAAGACACGCTGGTTGCACGCTTTCTGCAGAGCGTTCCGGAGGGGCAGAAGGAAGAGAAGCTGCATGAGATTGCGACGAAGCTTCTCGGGTGGGTGTACACGCCTTGAACGGTTGCTTGCTTGACTTTGATGTTTTTGCATTCCTGTTGTTTGCGCTTAATCTGCACTGTGCTGAGCGCAACGCTGAAAGGGAAAGTTGCGACGGAGAGACGGGAAGTTTGATTTCGGCGGATGTCACTCTGCAATAATCGGGATATGTTTGCTCGCTACAGCTCGCTGCCTCTTCCTTTAGATTTGTACCCCTCGCAACCGGGACGTTGACCTTGCGCAACTGCGGTCGACAGAAAGTGTGGGCGCGCCGAGGTGGTCTCGCTGCGGCAGAGTGGCTGGCCTCTTCCGAACAGGCACGAGCCATCTCGTCGATTGCAAGCGAGCGAGCTGGAGGCGACGAGTTAAATCTGGTGCAAGAGGGGGCGGGCTCGCTGTCCTGAGCGAGGCCGGTCGGGTCCGAGGAGGCTCCGCGATGCAGCTGCAGCAGCTGCGGCGGCGACGGCGGCAGCGCTCGTTCCGGTTGCAGTGTCGCTGCTGGTGGTGGTGCAGGTCTGCATAGCAAACTCCAGAGATTTGTCTCGCCTCGGTCTGTGGGACAGAAGACGAAAAGACAAGCGTATGGGGAGATATTCGGCAGCCATCGCCAATTGGGCGGCGGGAAATCGGCATACATCTGCTCGGAGATGGCCGCAGCGGCCTCTTGGACGTTGACTTGCTCGTAGTCGCCGCTACCTCTCGCAGCTATGCGCGTCGTCTCGAACTGCGGGAGCCGTGGCAGGACGAGATCGAGTAGACCTTGCCGGATCGCTCTGCGCGAGGGTGGGCGTCTCCTGATCAGCCACGGCCAGAAGAGACAGTTAGACTTTGATTATTTGAGGTCCTGGTTAACGGCTTGTGTGGTCGATTCAGGCGTCCGAGCATCGAAGCATCTTATGGCACTGGAGACGTCAAGTGGGACTTGTGCGGGATGGAAGCCGTGGCGAGACGGCGTCGGGGAGCTCGGTCGGGCTGCAGCAAGGATGGGAGTGCGCTCGTGCACGTCAGAACACAGCTGAAGTACAGCCGATCACAGTATAGCTGTCGACAGCGAGTGAGAGCGAGACCAGTCCTTGAGAGCGTTCGGGCGATGAGCAACACCTGGGTCTGTCTCTCTCTCGCGCCTTGAGCAAGCTGGTGAGTTGCAACATCTACGAGACAAGGAGAGATGACTTCGGGGAACTGATGGGACACCATGTCCTGGCCCCTCTCCGCCCGCAAACAGCCGCGGCTGCGCGCCTTTCCCCTCATCCCCACCCGGTGCTCACCCGTCTCACATAGGGCGCTCGCTGTGTCGTCGTGCACGCTAATAGCTGTGGACTCGTCCTCTCAACTTCGCTCGCCCCCGGGTTGGCCAGCGGGCGGGAGCACAGCTACCGGCCCCTGCACTTCGACCAAAACAGCAGCATCAACCCGTCGCGAGCACATGCGTCCGGGCGCGGAGGAGACGGCAGGGACATTCGCCAGCATGCCAGAGCTGTCCGGCAGCGATGAACACGCAGCACCAGGATCCGTCAAGGGCGGGGGCTGGACTTTGACCGTGACCCCCGGCCGCACTCGCCAGCAGTCCGCACCAGCACGATTATCAGGGCAACCCTATGCTTTTTTTTTTCCCGACGTAACCAGCTGCTCTAGAATTGTCTGAGGTTTCGGAACGCGAACTCCCGCTGCACAAAGTCCATTCCTCGCAGAGATGCAGTCGATTGCAATTTCGAGGCAGGACTGAGAGCGAGAAGAGCGCCAGTCATGGATCCTTTGTGTACGACTTTCTCTGTAGTATTCCGAGAGCATGGTGCCGCATGTTGTAAGCCTTCGAAAGAGCGCTATAGCCCGCAGGAGAGGTGGGCGCGAGTTGTGACGTCTTGCTCACCGACATTTCTTTCAAACTCGTCGTCTCTTCTATTCTGCTGACGGTACGGTACAAGCGTAGTCTCAGCATGGGACTACATCTAAGATGGGGGTTATGCCGCTCTTGACGCAGGCGTTTGCGCCTCAGCGTCTCCTCCAAAGTCTGCTCAGTTTTCATCGCGTGCCCCTGCGCAGCCGTCCTCGTCGGAGCGGCGGCATTCTGAGGACCGAGCGGAATACGGGATCGATAGCGTGATGTAGCAGTTCGTGTCGTGAGCATGCTGTAGCAGCTTTTGACATTCAGTGCACGCAGAGAAGGTGGTCAAGTCGTCAAGCTGCGAGCTGGCGACGACCTGGGCTTCGCCGTTCAGCGCGAGCTCTCTGCGTCCACGTCGTGCGATTGATGAAGCAGATGGGGTGCTTCCACAGCACAGAACACGCTCTTTCATTGAGGAGCGAAGCTGCGTAACGGAGCAACCAAAAGTCAAGATGAGCGCGGCGTCCGAAAAAAGAGAAGGCGAGCAAGGCCATGAGAGGCGAGACTAACCAGCCTCGAACGGGATCGACAAGCGAGAAGACCGCATGTTGCCGTACAGAGTCGATCCTGCAGGCGATCGAGCTTGCAATGCAAAGGTCAGCCGCTTTCTCGAGAATCGCTTCGCGACTGTTTCTTCCCAGCAAACAGTAACCTCAGAGAGGAGCATCCCTCTGCTTGCAGCGGTTTCGACTCCAAGTGCGCACGAAACGGCGCCGCGCCCGTTCGAGGGGGAACCCAAAAAAGGGCTTTCCAACGCACTCGGAAGTCAAAACCGCTGCTCGCAGGAGATTCCGCTTCTTGCAGAGCAGTCACGACACGACGACAGTTTTGGCCTTGGGCACGCACGATACGGCGCCGCGCCCACTCGAGGGGGACCCGTAGACGAGTCCCCAACGCGCCCAAGGGTTCAAGCTGTCGACGCGCGAGACGCCGCAAACACCGTCCATCGTTCCAAATCCGGGCCAGATGGGACATGACGGTATCCCCGTTCCGGAGAATGAACCCTCTGTGTCCCAAGGATGGCGTATAGCCGTAGTGCTCCTCCGAGAGTCCGGCCTTCTCAGCCTCCCAACCGGGTTGGTCACCCGCTCCAGAGTCGCGCCCTTGTTTCAAGACCCCATAGACGCGCAGTAGCATGAAAAGAAACAGAAGAGCGTACCTAGAGCTTTGGCGTGTGGACGGGGCGTGAGTTCTGGACGCGTCTCGACTTTGTTTGGCGGGCCGTGTTGACGGGGTCTGGCACGAGGAACGTCAAGAGCAAGTCGGCGGCTCAAGAGGGAGCAACAGGCTTCCCGGAGCGAGCCCAAGCTAGCGAGCTCGAAGAAGAAAGCGTTGAGAGAGAGAGAGAGAAAGAAAGAAAAGGTCCGACTGGAGAGGCGGAAGGCCGCAGCGCTGCGTCACCCACACGCTGCCAACAGGCTGACAGCGTGACAGGCTGACAGCGTGTGTGATTCGACTACATTGCTATGATACTGCCGGCTTGCTTGTTGCTCAGGACTGCGAGAGCGGATCCGCCGCTGGTCTCCTCCTCGATCCGCTTCATCACAACTCGCCTTGACGCGATTCGCTAGCTCGGAATCAAGGAGACAAGGCAAGAGCCTAGAGGAATAGAGTGAATGGTACACTGGGGACTCACACTCCCACCCCGTCGAGCCGACTCGCGCCTCGTCTAGCTCTTCGGCCGCACCTCGCACTCTTCCGATTTGACTCCCCTCGCTCGACTCGCCTACCAAACTCGCTCGAGTGGACGCGACTGCATACTCGGCAGAATCACTTGCTCAAATGCAGAACCCCCACGTCGAGGAACCGTGAGTCGCCCGTTCAGCCGTTCCTCGCCGCCCTTCTCGAGGAAACGCGAGGAGGGCAGCGCAGAAGGCGGGGAACGACGCGGACGCTAGGGGGAGCCCGGGAGAGAGGCATTCCGTGGGAGAGACAGTGGAGAGGTCGACCTCTAGAGCGAGGTTCGGGCGTCGAGGCGCGGCAAAATCGACACCGTCGAGAGCTTACTGACTGAGTCTTTTCGCCGGCGCATCACAGTGGAAAATCCGCGGTGGGAAGCCCCGACAACCCACCGCACTCGGTGGGAACAAGTGTTGGGAATGTAACCGTGCCGATGCTACCCGTCAAGACCGGTGGGAAGCGCAGAAAATGGTGGGAAGCGTAGTGGTTCAAGCTCCCACGACTTGCGTTTTTTTTTTTTTTTTTTAGTCTGGTTCGCCGGCTTTTGCCACCGGAGACTTTGCGGAGGCCGTGTTCAGGTTGGCCGCAAGAAGCCCATGCCTTAGGTAACCCTTGGGCGCAAGAAGCCCATGCCAGACAACGCGCCATGAAGCGAAGAACAGTCAACACAAGGGGTGTCATGGAGTAGACTACGCATCATGATCAAAGACTGGGCGAGCTGCCTTGTCTGTCCGGTCCAAAAGATAGGTAATGGTCCCGTCACCGCGCACTTTTGGGTACCTAGTGATACGGGCGACGGAGCCCTGCACTGAAGTGCAGTCAATGAGCTGCGTGCAGGTCTGCCAGCTCGTGATCGCAAAAGCCTTTGCGGAATCCGCGGGGACCTTGCTGGGTCGGTCACCCGTCCTTCGCTTCACTCGTCGTCGACTTCCCATTCTAAGTCTCCTTCTCGATCCTTTCTTTTCGAACGTCACTAACACTTCTTTTCTTACAGATGATCTACTCTATCGTACCGGACCCAAAGTGCCAGCCGACGCCTCGAGACTTCGTGGTCGGATCAAGGAGGCGGTGTTGGCTGATCGTCTCGGTCGTTTTGTGTTGTAGCTCTCTTCTCCCTTAGCATCCCCCTCCCGCTCATATCTCTCGAAATCCAAACTCGAATCACTGTTTATTGGCTCTAGTCCATCTACAACGGCCTACGACCCGACCGAAGCACGCAGAAGACCCGCCCTCGCATCGAGCTGAGAGCGGTGTTGGAAGGATCCTCGCGGATCCAACACTCGAAGAATCGGACCGTGGAAGTTGGCACAGAGTTTGCAGCTGGTTCTGCCGTCAGCCGTAGCGTTAGGCCAAAGCTATAAGAAGATCTACATACCTGGTTCTGCCGTCAGCCGTAGCGTTAGGCGAAAGCTATAAGAAGATCTACATACCTGGTTCTGCCGTCAGCCGTAGCGTTAGGCGAGAGACCAGGATTCAAAGATGCGCGTGAAGTCAACGCCGCGCGCGTCTGCCACGCCTCCCCTCCGCTGCCATACCAACCGCGATGTCAAGCCGTCGGAAGGCGTCCGCCTTACAGGTGTCCCTGCACGTTCGGTCGGACATTTCGGATCCATGAAGGATGAACTGTCACGAGTTGACACATGCCTTGCCAGGCCCTGCTTCATCCAGCGTGCACCAATCCTTTGACCAGAAGTGAACGCCGCGTGCGCCACCATTGCACACCAATCACCAAGGTCCAACTCTTTCGGCTGCCGGCAGACAAATTGGTTTTCCCAGCAGCCTTCCGCGGCACTACGGCCCTTGGTTTCAAAGCTGAACGGCCCGAGCTCACTGCAATCTACATGATCAAAGAAAGTCTGACTGCTTTGCCCCCCAAAAAGTAACGGTTTTCGTGCAAAAAAACAAAAAACTTGCCGGAAGAGTGAGTCGAACACCCGACCTTCGCTTTACAAGAGCGATATCATAAACCTCTAGACGATCCCGGCTTCATCCACTAGACTACTAGGGCATCTTTTAAACCGCTAATTGTCAGTCTGGCGTATACATATAGCTTGTTGGTTATGACTGTTCTGAGGTAAGTCCGAAAGACGGCAGCGTGACAGCGGAAGCGAAAGTCCTGGTTCAAGAGAAGGTCATATTTTTAGCAAACTATGGGTAACTATGGACCTGTCCGGCTCGCCCCGCCGTCTCGCATCCGTCGCCACCGAGAAGAGAAGGTGGGCTCCTCTGGTCGAGAACCAGTCTTGACTACGTGCAGCCTCTCCCTGTGGATGAGCATACATGACCTCACCGTACCTCCTTTGAAGTTGACCACGGTGGTTTGTCAAAGTCTTTGGGAAGAGGGAGAAGAGCTGAATCCATCAAATCCGAGAGCGAGATGATTTGCGACTTTTCGTGACCGAAATCTCCGCCCCGAGCCTCGCGACAACACAGAAGGAGCCCACATAGCTGTCAATACATGCACACTGCCTGAAGAGGCGCGCACCCGCTGTGGTCAAAGGAAAAGAGGATCAGGCTTGCCGCGTGAGGTTTGTGAAAAAGGGGAGCGCGCCGAACAGTATACGACTCAGTTCCTGACTTTCAGATCACTCTATATATAGAGAAGCCTCCTCACAGTTGCTTGTACCTGCACCGAGCTGTGCGGGTGTTGCCACCTCTTTGCAGTCGCCCTTGCGCCTGAGAAGGTCCCAGTTTACGTACCGGGGAAACACGCGTATACGACCCTGCAGGCTATATCAGGATGAAGTAAGAGCAAGTAGCTTTTATCTGCTGTGTCTGTGCACTCCATCTGCGAATCTGGGTTCTGAGGGATACAAAACTTCCCTCTCCTTTGAAAGCGAGAGCGGAATCGCCTGTTTATCGGACGCAGGTTGCATAAGGCCTGCGTTCCGCTTCTTATTGCGCGCTATCAGTAGTGCAGCGTACAAAAAGCCATAGCCAGTCGGGCAAATGCCTAGCAAGTCCATCAGCAAATGGACAGACATGCCACCGAAACTCATCGTTCTGGAAGGACGCGTGGGCGTCCAATACCTGCCACAACCAACGAAGTAGGACAGTGCGTTGCAGCTGTTCTCGACCGTCAGCCGTAGCGTGAGGTCAAGAACAGAGTATCGCGTGAAAGCGACACGAGGTCGGCTCGGCTCGCCACCGCCGCACCGCCTCCCATCCGCTGCTCCATCTTGTCTCCGTCGTGAGGCCCGGGGCCTTACACGTTACCTCGCTTTTCTCAGCTCGCTCGTAGGCCCATGTGCGCCTTTGCGTGATATGGGACCACAGCTTCTTTCTGAAAGCTTGCTCATGTCCCAAGTCTACTAGCTGTTCCTAAAGGCAGAGAGAGCGATTGAAAATGGAAGCTTGGGAAGGATGTCCGCTTCTCGCCTCCCTGTTTCCTGCGCAAGCGTGGGAGCAAGGGCCATCAACGGGTCAAGATTGCCTATGCTCTGGTCTCCAGATATCTTAAGAAGAGCAGGAAAGCTGTGCGCCCTCAGCCACGCTGTGCAGGGAAAGAGCCCGGACAGCCGCGAAAAGAGTAAATAGGTGGGTCGACTCTGTAGCGTCGCGGTCCGCCAACTCGCCTCAGAAGGCCGCGAAAGCGAGTACATGATATCGATGGGTCACAAGGGACAGTGATGTGCCAACATATTTCCCCCCTCTCCTCCTTTCCAGCCGCGAGCGGAGGATGGAAAGATTAATACACTGCAGACGGAGCCTCCTCCACGGAAGCGGGAGCGCAGAAGATAGAGGGTCTAAGCAGATAATAATCAGAAGTGAACCTAGCCGCATCTGCCTCAGGGTGCAGTCAGGCAAGCGCGCCGTATGTAATCGTATTCGAGTCCGACCTCGCAGGCCCAGATCTCGCAGGATCCCTCGAAGCACGCGACCGAAGCGACGCCCGGAATCTGGGTGCAGTCGACGCCGCCCATATCCGCACAGGCACCGCACTGCTCGAGGTCCGTCTATGACGGCGAGGTGGAGCGCAGGTCAGCATCGGAAGGCACGAACAAAGCCAAGACAGCCGCGACTCACCCGAGTGTCGATGCACTCGTAACCCTTTCCGCCCCCGATAGTGCAAGCAGTGAGGCTCCTTGGGCAGCGCTCGTCGACGAGGTCGAGTTTGCGGCGAGCCCGCGCACGCTTCGAGGGGTGGATCGGTTGGCAGGTGCACCTGCCGTGTTTGTCAATGACAGGCTTGAGACCTTTGCCGCAGCGGTGCTTCGGGTCGTTCGTGCAGTCACAGCCGGCCGTGTTGCACTTGACTGCGCAGGATGCCGTCAATGAGTTGCAGGAGCCTGAAAGTTGCAAGCATCGCAGGTCAGCACAAAGTCAAGGGACAGCAAGGAGATGCGCCACGAACCGGAAGCGCAGTTCTGTCGAAACGATCCCAACGCTTCTCCTCCGCGACGCGCGACAGGTCCGGTTGATCCCACTCTTGGCAGTATGCGCCGAGACCACCGCAAGTACCGTCTCCGACGGGCGAGCCGTCGAAAGACGTGCTCCAGAGATAGCCCGAGCATAGAAAATTGTTATTGCTGGCTGCGTAGCTGTAGCCTCCCGTACTGTTTGTCGCGAATGTCAGCGAAGGGATCCGATGCGGAGCAAGCATGTGGTTCGGCAGCCTACCATCGTCCGGCAATGCAAAGCCCATTGTCGCAGGCCGCGTCGCTGCTGCAGGTCGCACCCGAGATACCGCACCACCAACTACCGGACGTTTCGTCCTGCGCGCAGGTGGATCCAGTCGGCACAGGGCCGTTGCGCTTGAAACCGTGGTACCCGTTCGCGGTCGACAGCGTCGCACCGGTCGCGACGAGCTTGTCGTCGGCACAGAGCGAGTCGTCTATAGATGCAACAGATGCAACAAAGTAGGGTCAGCGTGCCGAGGGCGCGGAGTGAGGGGTCGTGATTGTCGGCAACGGGATGATGCCCGATGCGTTGAAAGTTGGAATTGGACAACCCGTCGACTCACCTCTATGAATCTGGCCGTCCGGACACCAGACCGAGCAAGGGAATCGGCCATAGGAGAGAGGGAACGAAGGTGTAGCTGAACCGAGCGTGCTGAAGGCAGCGAGAGCGATCACGGCGGAGGCAGCCATGATTGCAAGCTTGTCTGACGGTGCCGCGAGAAAAGGAGGTCGAAGCAAGAAAGAAGCAGCTTCGTCCATAGCCCTCTTAAGCAGTACGCAGCATGGTGGGTCTCCAGGTCCGAACGTCCAGGCTTTCGGCGCCGGAGGAGGAGGGGGAGCGAGTCGGCCTACCGCGTGCTGGGAAAGATCTGAGCAGCTGGTGCACCCTTATCAGCGTGGTCCGCGGCAGTTGTACCTTCTCGCTGTTGCCAAACCGAACGCAGACGGCGGCCATCCGAAGCTGGGGAAAGACGAGTCGCCGCGCAAAGCGACGCGCGCAATAGGCGAAAAGCCGCACGTCTTTGCGCAGTTTCGGGCTTGCGAACCGCGGAAGTCATCCAGAGCGGCCATCTCGCCGACCAACGCGCTCGAGAGCTGTCTGGGGTGGTCAGTCACCTGAGTCTAAGTGTAGATGCCATCACAGCTATAGGAAGCTCAGGAAACGGGCTGAGACGACCAAAGTGCGGACTGAGCAAAGCCAAGCGAAAACTCGGCGCCTCGTTTCGCACGCAAACTCCGCGGAGATGAGATGACGCTTCCGCGTGGAAGCTGCGTCAACCCTGGGTCGGCCCGCTCGAGTATCTACGAGCCCTGAGCAGGCCAGAGAGGGGAGACAGCACACCTCCAGCCATCCAGAGAGGTGCCGACGATGCCACCGCGAGTGATGGAGACCCCGCAGGGTCGCGCAACTCCTTCGCCGTTCAGTGACCGCCTACGAGGAGCACAAGGTCCCCCGCTCGGCGCACGCTTGCAGCCGGGGAAGCGAGCACCGTACCACGACGCGAGCAACACGACCAGCTCGAGTCTGAGCCTGGACCAGCTCGACTCGCTCCGGCGGCAGTCGAACCTGAGCACCCTCTCGCTCTCGCCGCGGAGGCCCACCTCGACCTCGACGACGACGACGACGAGACAGCCTCGACCATCCTTCTCGTTTGGAGTTCAAGTCAACGATGACGAGTCTCTCGACGGCGACGAACCGGTCCAGGAGGAAGGCGACGACGCTGGTGCGGCTGGCGCGTGGACGACTGTAGACCGCATGCGCTGTTGGCGGAACGACGCCATGACGCAGCACCTCTACGACTCTGCCAAGTTTTGGGGCGCCAAGGCGTTTTGGATGACAGGTGGGCATCGTCTTTTTTGCGGCGGGAGGTTCTTGACATGCCTCTGACCGATCCCCACAGGCAACCCGGACGACGCGTTCTGGCTCGCCCAGACCTTTTTCCTGACGCACCAGTTTGCGCAAGCTGAGCGCATCCTGACGGAACCTTCCCGAGCCGCTTCAACCTCGACGGCTGCACCCGTTCGCTTGACCGACACCTCGCTCGCCTGCCGCTACCTGGCTGCGCAGTGCATGGTCCGCCTCGGCAAGTGGGAGGAAGCGCTCGCCTTGGTCGGACCCGAAGGCGGATTCGGAGGAGCTCTGGACTACAGCTCCGACGGAAGGGGAGATGGGGGTATCAAGGTGCGCCCGATCATGAGGTCCGTGTCGGGTAGACCCACCTGACTCGAGCCTTTACTCGGACACAGCTCACTGCGTCGGCGGCACACTTGCGCGGCTTGATTCACCTGCACATGAAGGCAAACGACCTGGCCAAAGAGGCGTTCATGGAGGCCCTTGCCCGCGACGTCAAATGCTTCGAAGCGTTCGAGATGCTCGTCGGCGGCGAGATGATGTCCAACGACGAAGGCGAGTCCTCTGCACGAGCGGGGGTGACTGTCGAAGCCACAGCTAAAGACCTGGCGTCGCTCAGAATGGGACTTTATCCAGGGCCTGCCGTTTCACGCGCAGACCGAAGACGACGCCGAGTTTGTGCGGATGATGTACACCGTTCGCCTCAAAAAGGTGTGACAGCCCCCCTTCTAAGTGCGGTGCGCCTACTCACTGAGCACCCTCGTCGGGCAGATCTCCCACCGGACCGATATGGCGATCGCGCGGCAACGTCTCGCGGCCGATTACGGGCTCGGGAACGACCCGGACGTCCTCTTTAGCCGCGCGGACGAACTTCATACGGCCATGCGCTTTGCAGAGTGTTACAAGATCACCTCTCAGTGTGTTTCCCGGTTGTTTTTGCGCCTCAATCGCCCCTGACTCAAGTCTTCGCGCGCAGCATTCTCGCATCGCATCCGGCCCACCGGCCCACGCTGCCACTCCACCTCTCCTGCATGCACCACCTCCCGAATCTGAGATCTCGACTGTTCTTGCTCTCTCACGAGATGGTCGACAACGAGCCCGACGACGCGATCAGTTGGTACGCCGTCGGCTTGTGGTATTTCGCCGGCAAGCGATGGGAAGAGTCGCGGAGATATTTCGGGTGAGCGCGCGCGCGCGAAAGTCAAAATCCTCTATAGGCGCCTGACCTGGGGCGTATTCGAGCTTGCAGGAAAGCAGTACTCATTGATCCACGCTTTGGGCCCGCATGGATCGCCTACGCTCACTCGTTCGCCTATGAGGGTGAGCACGATCAGGCCATCACAGCCTACTCGACCGCCCAGAGACACTTGCCCGGCTCGCACCTTCCGCTCCTCTTCATCGGGATGCAGCATCTCGGTCTCGCCAACGTGACGCTCGCGGAGGAGTACCTTCTCGGCGCGCAGGAGATCTGCCCGGACGACCCGCTCGTCCTCAACGAGCTCGGAGTCGTCTCGCTCAACAATGCACAGTAGGCCGCTACCTTGGGGTTTCTTTTTTTTGCCTTGACGACCTCAGACTGACTCTGATTCGTGATCCAGCTACGACCGCGCGATAGAATACTTCTTGCAGACCCTCGCGTTGGCCAAGCGCGTGCAGAGTTCGCCCGCCGTGTGGACGTCGACGCACCTCAACTTGGGTCACGCGCATCGCAAACTCGAGTGCGTTCATCCCGACGGCGGGCGTGTTTCCCGCTTGAGCTGACCCTGTTGATGACTGCAGGCAATGGCCGCAGGCGGAGCTCGCGTTTCGCAAGGTGATCGAGCTCGACCCACGGTCTGCGGCGGCGTACAGCGCACTCGGCATCGTCGAGCACCACCAAGGGCACTACCAGGAGGCGATCGCTCGCTATCACGAGGTGCGACCTTTCCCCGGGATCCAAAACAGTGACGCCGCAAAAATGTTGACAGTACTCCTCTCTCGCAGGCTCTCGCCATCACTCCAGGCGACCCGGTCGCGTGCGATCTGCTCAAGTTGGCTCTCGACGATGTTGCGGCGCAGATCACCTCGCGCAAGTTCCCCTTCCCCGGTCTGCCGCCGCGGACCTTGCGCAACATTGACGAGCAAGTCGCGGCGCTCGATGCCGACATCTTGGCGGGCGTACCGCTGCCGGGCGATGAAGACGATGTGGGCGGCGAGGTCGAAGTCGATGAGGAGGAGGAAGAAGAAGACAGCTTGGCATATGAAGGGGAGCTCTCGATCGCGGAATCGTCGGCGGTAGGGATGCAGACGACGCAGAGCGAGGAAGGAGCGTACGACATTAGTATGGAAGGGGATGCCGTCGAGGATTTGGACGTCACTGAAGGCGAGACGATGGACATGACGGGAGACGACGGCTGAACTGAAAACTCTCGGACCCCCTTCATAGACCTTGTTGAAACTTACTATGCACACACATACGTTCTCTGTGTTACTCTGTGACTGTACAAGTGTCTGTCCACACCCACACACGTTACGCCTGCCTGACAAAAGTCGCGTCGACCTGGCTGACCTGGGGACATTCGAGGATGACTTTGCGACGGTACGCCGTGCCGAGTTCTTTCTGGAGCGGGTTGCCTTCGAGGTAGATTGTCGACAGGTTCGGGTGCGTCGAGGGTGGCAAAACTGGGATCGAATGGAGGAGGTTGTCGTTCGCCTGCGAACGCGCGAGCAGGGACAAGTATGCGTACGCACACGCGGGCGAGAGAGATGGCAGTCAGGACATTAGGGACACGGGAAGATCAACACTCGCACACGGGAAATGGTGGTCGCACGCACCCAAAGCTCTTCGAGCTCGGTCAATGGCGCCAGTTCTTCGGCTGCCGCCTCGGTAATCTTGTTGTTCCCGACGTCCAACGTCGACAACTTTTTCTGCAAGAGGGAGGCCGGGGCGGCGGCGGGGTCAGCAAACCGAGATGACACCGCCGTTCGAGCATGAGGAGGAGGAGGGGGCAGGAGGACGCACGAGATTCCGCAAGCCTTCGATCCGCGTGAGACCGTTGTGAGAGAGGTAGAGCTCTTCGAGGTTGACGAGCGAGTCGAGTCCTTCGATCTTGGTCAAGCGATTGCCTGATGGGGATTTTTTTATGAGGGCGGTGGGTGACCCTCCCATCAAAATTAGCTCTTTGGAACCCTAATCGTCGTAGCGGGCGGGGACGCACTCTGGATGCTGAGGGTGCGGAGACCGGTCAAGCCTTCGAGGTTCTCGATCTTGGTGATTTTGTTCTTGCCGAGGAACAGGGACCGCAGGTTGGCCGAGATGGGCAAGTTTTCGATCGTCTGCAAGGTCGGTCGAAAGGGGGAGAATCAGGACGGACTGCTACGCCGACACAGACGCAGAAGAGCCGTTCCGAAGACTACTGTGACTCACGCGAATGCGGTTCCCTCCGTATTCGAGGTAGGTGAGGCTGGTTCGATCCCGGACGCCTTCGATCTTGGTGAGCTTGTTCTGGATCAGGTAGAGGTGGGTCAAGTGCGGGTAGTGGTAGGCTGAAGTGGGCGAGGCGTCGTCCAAGGGGGCGACGGAGCGGAGGAGGTTGAACGAGAGATCGAGCGACCTGCGTGTGTGTGCGAGAGAGAGAGCAGAGATCAGTCAAAGCCCACGCGCGCGGGTGACGAGGGCGGCGGCGGCGGCAAACCACTCACTGGAGAGCTTCGAGGCCTTCGAGGCCCTTGACGCTCTTCAAGCTGTTGTCGTACAGGTCGAGTTCCTCCAACTCTTTCAAGTTGCGGAGCGGCCAGACGGGCTCTTCCCGTTCGGCGCGCGTCCGCTCTTCGTACGGAAAGTCGGCCTCCTTCTTGGCGGCGTCGTCGTCGTCGTGCGGGTCCTCGTCGACGTCGTCGCGCCCTTGATCATGCTTGACGCTGCCAGAGGTCGAGATCCCGGTCAGGGTGTGGCCTGTTTCGGCGGCAGGCGGCGCGAGCGGCGGATCGGGATGGTAAAAGAGCGACGTGAGGAGGTTTTGCCGGAGCGAGATGCGCTGTCCGGGTAAGTCGAGGTGTCAGTACAACTTTCCAAGTGAGAGTTTCTGCACAACGGACCTGGACTTTGGTAAAGCGTTCGAGTCCGAGTCCGCGGAGGGATCGGATCCGGAGGTGGGTCAACTCGAGGTCAAGGGCGTCGTCCGGATAGTCGGCGAGGAGGTCCTCGTTCTGCGCAATCTCTTCTCCGGGTACGACCTGGTCTCCATTCGCCGCCGCCGTCATGGTTGCATGTTGGTGTTCTCCGAGGGGCGGGCCCATGACGAGGTTGGCTCTGCGTTCGGACCTGCGCTTGTCGTCTTCAAAGTGACGCTCGTCGAGTTTCAAGTTGGCGAACGGCTCCTTGCGCCCGCTCTCGGAAACGTTGCCGCCGTCCGACTCGCTCGACGCAGCTGGGTCATCGACATGGACGACAGCACCAGCACGCGGTTCCTCAGCCGGGGCAGCTTCTGAATTTGCGCTCATGGCTCGCCCTTCCAAGTCTCTGGAAGCGGAACCCGAGAGAGAGACGCGACGAGTTTGGTCGGAAAGACGGAAACTCGTCTGGGTCGACCTTTGACACTACACTCGCAACGCTCTCTGATGCTGCACGAGCGGGCAATCGCCCTTGCTAGAGCAGTCCGCACTGCCCACTTGAACGCTCGTCCCGTCCCTTGCAAGCGAGTAGCAGCGCCGCTCTCTTCGCTCGGCCGAGATCACTTTGCTGCACAGTGGATCCCGGCCAGGCTCGGACCAGTCAGCCATGCAACCAGAGCATTCTCATCGTCTAGTGCGAGCTATCAAAGCGGACCCGGACCAGCCAAACCGCCTCCGGTCAGTCGTCTTCCCTTCTCGTCACCCTCAGGAGGACATCTCGAACATACTGACGAACCTCGAATGACTCCCCCCGATTCTCGACGTACGATGCACCCGGACTACGCCCCATCAACGACGACGCCGACTCGCAGCCGGTGAGCCGGCCACTCCCTCGACTCGGCGATTTCCCGCCAGAACGCATCCGCAATTTCGGCGTCCTCGCTCACATCGACAGCGGAAAGAGTGCGCTCCTACTGCACACCCAACGTGCTCGACTTGCACTGACCTGAATCATGTGCCCGCAGGCACGCTATCGGATCGGATGCTCGAAATGACGGGGACGATCAAGCGGCCAGCGGCGCCAGATCCAAACAAGCTCGCCGCAGACGATGCCAAGAACGAGCAGGTATTGGATACTCTTAAAGTGGAGCGCGAGCGAGGCATCACGGTGAGGAAATCTGCTCTCGGTTGGAGAGAAGGGTTAGGCCATCCCCACTCACCATGTACGGCCCCATCCCGAGACACCAGGTTCGCGCCCAATCTGCCACCATGGTGTATGACCACAACGGCACCGAGCCGTACCTCCTCAACCTGGTCGACACGCCCGGCCACGTCGACTTTTCGAGCGAACTGCTCCGGTCCCTCTTGTCGTGCCAGGGCGCGGTCCTCCTCGTCGATGCGGGTCAGGGGATCCAGGCGCAGACCCTCAGCGTTCTCGATGAAGCTCTCAGTCGGGGATTGACCGTCGTCGGAGCCGGTACGTTTCCAGTGATGATGTGGTCGGGAAACGCGGAGCGAGACCGGACTCTTCCGATTCCTGATCCCATCTGTCGCACCCTCCGCAGTCAACAAGTGGGACCTGGTCAAGGACGACGGACGAGGCGAAGCCGCCGTCGAAGAGCTGTCCGACCTCCTCGGCTGCGACCCGTCCGAGATCCTGCGCATCAGCGCCAAAACCGGCTGGGGCGTCGAGTCGGTCCTCGAAGCAATCGTCGAACGGATCCCGCCGCCGCCACCGACGACCGCGCCCCAGGAAAACTTGAGAGCGCTCGCGTTCGATAGCTGGTACGACTCGTTCCGCGGCGTGGTCAGCTTGGTCTCGATTCACGAGGGCGAGCTGAGAAAAGGCGAGTGGTCTTGTTTCGGGGGTGCAGTACTCGAGGCATTCGTTTCAGACCGTTCTCCCTGTTACTTCAACTGACCTCTTACCTTGTTGTCCCGTCTATCAGGCGACTCGCTCACGTCGACAACGACCGGCAAGGCTTACACGGTGCTCGATATCGGCATCCTGTCCCCCGGCGAACTGAGCATCGCGACTCATATGGATCCCGACTCGCGCGTCTTGCGCAAAGGCATGGTCGGCTGGTTCGTCTGTGGTATGAAGGACCCGAAAGAAGGTACCATACAACTCTTACCTTTCATCATCATCCGGCGCGTGAGGAGGCAGGCATCCGCGGACAACTGGACTGACCTGGCCCACCTTATCCTATATCACCAGCTTTCTTGGGCGACACGTTCCATCTCACGAGCGCGCCGATGCCCCCACTCGAGACCTTCAAGCCCTTGAAACCGATGGTCTTTGCCGGCATCTACCCCCTCGACCCGGGCGGCTTTTCCAAACTCGAAGACGCGATCCGTCGCCTGACGCTGACCGACCGGTCCGTCACGGTCGCGCGCGAGTCGTCGAGCTTTCTCGGGCAGGGGTTCCGCCTCGGGTTCAATGGGAGCTTGCACATGGACGTGTTTCGCCAACGACTCGAGGACGAGTTTGACGAGGAGGTGATTGTCACGAGACCGCTCGTGCCCGTCCGGTGTAAGAAGACGTTCTCTCTCTTTCTCTCTTGAAGTGCAACCCCCCCTCCCCCGCGCTCTGCGATGAAGCTGATTTTCCGTGGGTCGTCCTCTGCAGTGATCTACAAGGATGGCAGCGAAAAGACGATCGACAACCCGGCCGATTTCCCCGATCCGGGTGGACTGCTCAAGGTCACTCAGGTCATGGAGCCCATGATCCGTGCCACCATCGTCGCCCCCGACGAGTGAGTAGCTCGACTGCTCCGCCGGGGTGTCTTCCTTCCTGTTGGTGTGGATCAGTTCCCACTTCGGAGGCTGACTAGCCAGAGGATATTCATTACTCACAGATACATGGGCCCTATCATGAGCCTCTGCACCGTGAGTAGAAGTCGACAATATCTGCTCTGTGAGGATGACGCTGACACTGTACAACCTGCATCCCAGTCGCACCGCGGCATCCCCGTCTCGCAAACTTATCTCTCGACCGGCTCCGGGGCCCACTCGACATCGACCGCCCTCAAGCCGCGAGTCTCTCTGATCTTTTCCCTCCCCCTCTCGTCCATCATCACGACGTTCCATTCCTCGCTCAAGTCGATCACGTCCGGGTTTGCCTCGTTCGATTACGAAGAGGCGCCGTATGAGGTGTCGGATCTTGTGAGGATGAACATCCTCGTCAGTGGACAAAAGATTGATGCGCTGTGCACTGTGGTGCATCGAAGCCAAGTCGAGAAGGAAGGCCGCGAGTGGGCGAAGCGGTTGCGGGAAGTGATTCCCCGGCAACAGCACGAGGTCAGTCACTCGTCGCCAGCTCCTTCCCCTCCGAGTCTTCTATCCTCCAAAGGTGCCGGTCACTGAACTTCCTCGTCTGGTTGATAGGTCGTGATTCAAGCGGCCGTCGGTTCACATATCATCGCGAGGGAACGGTGAGTCGCAGAAAACCTTTGCGTTCCTTCTCCCTTCAGCGACCAACTGACTTTTTGGTCCGTGACTTGGCAGCATCGCTCCGTTCCGAAAAGATGTCACAGCGCCTCTGTACGGAGGCGACGTGACTCGTAAAGTGCGCTCACGTCTTCCTCGGCCGGCGCTCTCGCAGTCATGGTCCGGCGTGATCGGAAGCAGACGATGCGAGTCCCTTGCGGCGCACTTGACTGACGCGTTCCGCATCCCACCCTCCCATCCCCTCACAGATGAAACTGCTCGCCAAGCAAAAGGTCGGCAAGGCGCGTCTGAAGGAGCGCAGCATGTACGTCTCCTTTCTGCGCGATCGTGACCGACTCAATCTCTCTCTTTCGCTGATACGACGAGTTTGCGCTCGCAGCGGTCGAGTCACTATCCCCACCGAAGCGTTCCATGCCGTCCTTGGAGGGCAAGAGATCAAGCGGAAGGGCGGGTCTGGGTCGGCTGCGGAGAAGAAGCGTCGAGGATGAAATCGGGAAGAATAGACTAGAGTTTGAGTGGTTGTGTTGTATATTCTCGCATCCATACGCAAATCCTCTGCAAATCCTCTGATAGACCATATACATCGCAAGAATGGGCCATATACAACACGCCGGAGCTCGTAAGAAACAAAACAGAGGGGCTCCGTCGCCCTAAATGATATCCTGCCCTAGCCGGTAGGCAACGAGCCCTTGCACCTTGTGTCGATTCGTCGAGAACGATCGCAGTTTGACCTGCACCGATCGTGATCTTGGCGTCAGTGGCGCCCTCGGTCCGTGAGGTTCCGCAGAAGCGATCCGAAACGGTGCTAACCTGTTCTGCGTTGCCGAGAATCATGTGCGGGTCTGAATTGAGCCACTCTTTAGGGACTTCGGCGTCCTTCTTTGCATAGGTGAGGATAGTAAAGACGTCTGTTTTGGCAAAGACAAAGGGATTTCCCTCTCCAGAGTCAGCTTACTCTGGTGCGGGAGATCTTGCGAGACCCGCCATACGGGAGCATGCTGCCTCAAAAAACAGGGAAGCTCACATTGCTCCTCGAGTGCCGGCAGGAACGTCACGCTCGAGGTGATCTGGCGCATGATGTCTTGGATATCCTTCTGGACTTGCTCCGGCGTCTTTTCGCCTTTCGGTTTCGCAGATGCTTGTCCTGCTGCCGGAGTAGGCCTGCGATGGCATGAGTGGAAGACGACCGGTTAGTTGTCCGCATCATTTGCCCTCTGGAATAACGCTAAAAGCCTGCACGGAGAGAGAGGGTATGGGATCGATTTCGGCCGGGCGAGGGGAGATCTCGCCACCACGCACCCTTGATTCTCTTTTCCTGACGAGGACCCTGCAGCAGCAGCCAATTCTGGCGGTTCCTCGACTTGGACGTCAAATTGCCAGCGTTCGACGACCTCGCGCGTGTCCCGGTTCATAATGATGAGGGCGAGCGAATCGAGTTTGCCGGCGAGGATCCAGGCTGTCATCATTTCGGAGACAATGGGCGAAGGTGTCAGCACCACTAGCATCAGGTCTCCCGCTGGGAGAGACAATTTTTGTTGTCTACGGGTCGTTCACGATCCGACGAGATCCGTCCGGGGAGAATTGCCGCTGCGGTGGGACTCGACGTCCGGGGAGGCAAGATCGACGAGGCACCCCACTCACTCTGGACCTGCTTCATGACGGTCGAGACATACCGCTCGAGGGCCTCGTCAACGCTCGTGAAGAGGGTCAAGCCGTATTTCTTGACCTGCTTGAAATCTTCTGGCGGGTAGACGCCTCTCTGGTATAAGATCCTGGTGAGAAAGGCGTGACCACAAGTCAGCTTGTGTTCTAGAGCTCAAAGCGGCTTATTCACCCCGCTCTGCTTCTCGAGGACTGACGAGTTGACCGAGTACTCGAAGAATTCGGTGACAATTCTTGTCGAGCCCTTGAGGCTCAGAGTCTGCGACTGCTTCCGCTTCGTGGCCATGTCGGGCAGTCGTAAGCTTTAGCTGTGCTCCACTTGGTCCTTACGACACGCGAAAGAGAGCGAGGGCGAGTCGAGCGAGGCGAGTGTGAGTTGGATGAACGAGGCGGGCGGGCGACTGGGCGCTGGTGGGAGCAGGGTCGCGGCGATCAAGGCAGGCAGTCACGAATGTACGAGCAAGCTCTCGGATACCGCTAGACTTGGTGGAAGGAACGACGAAGTTGACTTCTCCTCGACCGGCGACCTCAAAAGTTGACTGATGACAAGACGAACGCATAGCGTGCGCACGCATCTATCTTTGACAGAACCCGCTGCGAGCTACTCCATGCTCTCTTATCGACAGACGAATACGTCAAGTGCTCCGGAACCTCGAAGTGGAAAGTGTTGTTCCTCCTGCAGCTGGAGGAAAAGCTGGCGACCTGTGCCTTCTTGCACTCATCCACGACACGACGAGTTTGATTAGAATAAGGTAGACCTGATACATACGCTGGTCGATACAACTCCCAGTCTACAACTTGGCCGATTCGCCGACTGCATTACAATAACGGCAGACCAGGTCAGCGCACACGTCCGACCCGGCAGCTTGAGCACGACGGGAAACACGCACCGGTTCCGATCAGGTACTTCTTGGCCGTCTTTTCGAGCACCTTCTTGCTGTGGAATTGCCAGAACTTTTCCGTCGAGTCTTGTCCGCACGCCTTGAGCAAGACCTTCTTGCCGCCCGGGTGGTCCTCCTGAACCGGAGACAAAGGAACGCAAGCGTTAGAATCACATCGCTCAGTCCAGTCGAAGCAAGCGTGCGGCTCCAGATAGAACAGAGACTGACGAGGAACTCGGTCACGTCGTAGACGTTGCCCTCGATGATGACCCAGGCGCTGTCGGCCGACGTGTGCTGCGAGACCTCCTGTGCCGTGATTGCCTGCGGACACCCAAGCGGGTTGATCTCAGTCAGCGCTCGCGCGTGTTGAAGCACTGTAGCCGCTGCTCGCTCCCTTGGCTGCGATGTCATCGCTTTGTCTGCGTGAACGCTCCGGGATGTGGGGGGCAAGCTGCGCCAGCCCGTAGACGCACCTTGGACATGGTCGGAATGTGTGCGAGTAAGAGTAAGCAAGTACCGACGACGAATAGCACAAAGCCTGTGCTCGTAAAGGCGGTCCAAGTCGCCCCAGGTCGACTCCGAGCGGCGACTTGGCGGGCCGGTTCCTCTGCTCCGGCCGACTTCGCGCGCGTTCTGATTGGAGGACTCATAGGACGTCTCGGCTGTGGGCACTTGCATAGGCACACTCACGCCAGAGACATCACTCCGAACTGTTCAAGGTGGAGGGACAGATCCGACACCCGCCCGATGCAACTATGCGATTTTCGAGCATTGCGAAAAGGATGCAACCGAGTCGAGCTAGCAGAGACAGGCAGGGGGAATATAGACAGGTATGCGTACGGTAAACAGTCTCGAAAGAAAAGGCGAACGAGGAAGGCGATATGCGGTCGGAGAAATAGAACAATATTCGGTGATCTGAAGGGCCAGAGGACTCAATAGAGGCCCGCTCGTGCGCGCCCGCCGCGCTAATCATCCTCCTCCGGCTCGGGCTGACATGACAAAACGAATCCGAAAGTCAGCCATGCATGCGACGACCCGGAAGACGGTGCGGCGGCGGTTAGTGCAGCAGCCGTTGTTGCTGCCGACTCACCTCGACCGAGTCGACCACCTCGCTCACAAACACGTTGATCAAACCCGGAACGTCACGCTCAACTTGACGAAGCGCAGCGCGGAAGCGCACGATCGAGTCGCGCGCTTGTGGACTGGTGACGCGGTCGTGGATCTGCCGCGCCGCGGAGGCCCAAGGACGAATCAGCTCCATTGCTCCTGATTGCGGTTTGCTATTCCGCGGGTCGCAAGTCGAGCGAGACGGTCGTCCATGAACCGAGAACTCACCGAGTCGAGCACGGGGAGCACGACACTGCCGAGAATGCCCGCATCCTCCTCCTCCTCAGTCTCATCCTCGTGTCCATCACTGCTCCCGCTCGGGCTCGTGGTGGTCCCCATCGCCTCCGCCCGCTCCCGCGCGAGCCGGGCCCTCCTCGCCTCTTCTTCTCCACTCGCTCGACGACGAGCATCCTCCAGCCGCATCGCTTCGAGCCTCGCTCGTTCGCGATCGAGCGCCTCTCGAGCGGCGGCGCGAGCCTGCGCGGCGTTGCCGCGAGCCTGCACGGGAGTGCCTCCTCCTCCTCCTCCTTCCCCGCGGCGGTCGTACTCGGAGTGGGCAGAGATCCCGTTGCTCGAGGACGAAACCGATGAGGGCACAGGACCTCCGCGGACGGTCTCGAACGCCCCCGGGCGATCCATCTGCGCCGGCGGCGGCGGTGGCGGCGCAGCATAGTCGCGGCTCGTAATCCCTTGTGGCAATAGAGCAGCACCGCGTGTCGGCTGCTGATGTGGTTGGGACTGCAAGGGCTGACGAGCGTGTTCTTGCTGCTGCTGCTGGCGCGGCACTCGCACAGTCGCAGGGCCTCCGGGTCGAGCCTGCACATTCAGCACGGTGCCAAAGTCCCACGAGTTCTCTTCGTGAGAAACAAATCTGACGGCGCATCGTGGGAGTAAGCGTCCAGTACGGGGCCCTCAGGTTCTTCCCTCTTCTGGGGACTCACTCGTTCTCGCTGTCTGCGCTCGCAACGCCACCGTGATGGTCCTCGCCGTCCCCGCCCTCTGACTTCCAGCGCTTCAGGCGCCTGGAAGTCGGATGTCAGACAAGAGGTCAGCTTGCCGGCTCCGACAGACTTGAACGGGAACGAGGGAGCCGGAACGCACTCGATGAGCTCGACGAGGTGACTCGTCTTCTTGGCAGTCTTGATAAAGCGATGTTTGAGCAACTCTTTCGCCGAGGGACGTGCGAGCGGATCGCGCTGCAGGCAGAGCGAGACAAACTCGCGGAACGGTTTCGAGAAGCGAGCGTCCTCGAGTTGCGGTGGCGGGTTCTTCGGGATCAGGAAAAGGACCTGTTCCGGGGCCAGTGGCGAGTGTCAGTCTGGTGCGGGGATAGAGATGCTTGTTGAGAGCGACTTCGACCCGTTTTCAAAGCCAGCGGCAAGTGATCCTCGTCGAGGGTTCTTCTTCTCGGCTCAAAGGAGGTTTCGACGAGATCGCTCTCACCTTCATGGGATGCAATTCGGCATACGGTGGTTCGCCCTTGGCCATCTCGATCGCAGTAATCCCGAGAGACCAGATGTCGGCTTTCGAGTCGTAACCGGACTGCTTGATCACCTCGGGCGGCATCCAGTAAGGAGTTCCGACAAACTGCGGTTTTTGGACACACAAGGTTCAGCGAACCTTTATCTCGATTTCCGCGCGCGTACAAGAGAGACTCACCGTGTTCTTCTTTGTCATGGTCGCCGTCAGCTGTCCCGAGACGCCGAAATCGGCAAGCTTGACTAGACACGACCAGCGCGAGGAGGCGTCAGCACTATCGCACTGCAAAACCCAGTCTCGAACGCCAAGGTGGGGGTGCCGTACCTTCTCCCGAAGCACTGAGCAAAACGTTTGCCGCTGTGAAGCGTGGCTTAGATCAGCGGCCGCTGAGAAGCTCAGAGCTCGGTGAACCTGGATTGCCATACCTTTGATATCCCGATGAAGCTTGCCCTCGCCGTGCAGGTACTCCAGCCCTTTCAGCAGCTCGCGCAGGATGATGGCGATGTACTCTTCGCGGAACACGCCCGGCTTGAGCAAGTCGCCGCACGAACCGCCAGAGAGGTACTCCATGACGATCCAGAGTTCGGTGCCGCGGAGCCAGGACCCTTCGTACCTGGTCACGAAGGGCGAGTCGAGCGAGGAAAGGATCGAGATCTCTGACTGTTCCGTGCGCCGCCCTTGCTCAGCCGGGGGTTCGTGCCAAAGACAGGCGATCGCACTCACCTGGATGTCCTCGATCTCGTCTTCGGCGTCTTCCAAGTTGATCACTGTGCGAAGCGAACCACCCAAGAATATAAGCAGAACGAACCAGGCAGAGCTGCGTTGCAATTGAAACATCTGTTTGGCGTCCGACGCACCTTTGATGGCGACGGCTCTTTTCGTTCGGACCGAGTAGCCTTTGTAGACTTCGCCAAAGCTTCCTTTGCCTGTCGGTGACGGGAGGATGTTTGAGGGTCAGCTGTGCGCGTCTCGAGCGGAACGCCTGTTGAACCGCCTATGGGATTCCTGCGCCTGGCGTTCGTGGCGTCCCTGCGGCCTGAGCCTGCCTTGCCGGCTTCCGTGGCAGCCGCGATCGTCGCTCGACAAGATGATACAGCGTAGACCTTTGGACATCCCTGTCGAGAAGGGAGCAGAACCGGATTCCGACTCACCGATGCGGTCCTGCCGTACGAACAAGTTGGCCGGATCCTCGTTCCGAGCATACTCTCCTCCTCCTGACCCGCCGCTCCCCGAGCTGCGCACGCTACTACTCGCCGCCGATCCATTCGACTTCCACCCGCTTCCCGAGCGCGCAGAGTTTGACGAGCGGTTCGAGAGGAACGCAGAGGCGCGTTGAGTGAATCGGGCGGGGGACGACGACGCTGGCGGCGGCGGGGCGATGGGACGAGCGGGCGAGCCTTGTCCCGAGGGCGGATAGCTTTGCTGAGCACGCAACATCTCCGAGCCAGTTGTTTTCGGTCCCTCTCGCAGGCGGACAAAGAGCGCCGAGCCGACAGGGTTGACAAGTGCCGATTCTGAGGCGAGGAGCGTGCGTCTGTCGCTCAGTCGACAAAGGTGGAGCACGAGAGAGCTCCCCTTGTGGTCCAGACACACAGCCGTACAGCTAGCGCGCTGTCGGCGTCGAGTGACGAGGCAACGAGGAGGAAAGGAAGCAAGTCTTCCTTTGCAAGTGGGGGCGGTGCACGACGGCAACGCGCGCATGGAGACAACCCGTGTAGAAGAAAGTGCGAGGTAGGTGGTAATACAGTGCTGATGCGTCCGAGAAGAGAAAAGGGATCTACGCGCGCTTCTTGCGCTCCTTGACCACCATCTTGTTGCCGTTCTTGCTCGAAGGCGGTCGCGTCCGCTGTCCCTTGGCGCCGACGTTGGAGAACGAGACGGGGTGGTTGTTACCTTTACTCTTGCCTCGTCCACCTCCGTGCGGGTGATCGCGCGGGTTCATCGCGACACCGCGCGTCTGCGGTCGGAACCCGAGCCAGCGCATCCGTCCCGCCTTGCCATAGTTGGTGTGGTGGTGGTCGGAATTGCTGACGGTGCCGATACTCGCGACGCAGTCGAGGTGCACGAGGCGGACCTCGCCCGAACTGAGTCGGACCTGGGCGTGCTTGCCCGTCGGACTCGAAGCCGAGATGATGCGCGCGTTGCCGCCGGCGGCGCGTTCGAGCACGGCCGGACCGTCGGGGGAGAGCGAGATGCCGTGCACGACGGTGCCGACGGGGATCAGGCGGATCGGGAGACAGTTGCCCGGGCGGAGCGCGAGCGAGCGGAGAGCAGAAATGTCGATCTGGGCCAGGGACGGCGGCGTGGCGCCAGCCGAGGAGGAGGGAGGAGTCACGCTCTGGGGCGTTGCCGGGTCGGTCGGGTCGAGTTCGCTCGCAGAAGAGGCACCGTTGCCGCCTCCGATCAAGAACGAGTCGGGGATGCCGGAACGGAACGACTGGACCGTGTCGCCGGCGCGGAGGGTCCCGGGCGCGATGATGTAGCTGACGGCGCCCGTCTCTTTGTGCTTCAAGAGCGCAATGTGCGCACTCCGACCGGGGTCGTACTCGATCCGGACGACTTCCTGCTCGCCCGTCTCGCGGCGGACAAAGTCGACGTTGCGGATCCGGCGACGGTGACCGCCTCCGCGGGCGCGGGTCGTGACCCGTCCGTGGTCGTTCCTGCCTCCGGTTCCGCGCTTGGCGATGGTCAAGGGACGGTACGGCCCACCCTTGTGGAGGTGTTCCGAGACGGGCCGGCGGAGTTGACGGAGCGAAGGGGTGACGGGCAAGTAGGTCTTGAACTGGGCCTGACCCGACTTTTCAACGACGATCAGTCTCCGGCGCTGCTTGCCGTCTGCGTCGGTGTAGGTGGGGGAAGTCGGCGGCTTGGCGAGGGCGGAAGAGGTCGCGAACGAGCGGAGCAACGAGGGACCGGCAGCAGCTGCGGCAGTCGTCGAGGCTGAACTGGTCGAAGGGGTGGTTGCTGCGCGGGCGAGCGCGCGTCCGGCTGCGCGAGTGAGATGCGACATGATCTGCGGGCGTTACTAAGCACGTCAGCTGCCCGGCTCGTATCGTGGTTGATCCGATGTCGGGGGAAGAGGGCCGAGCCGGCTCTGCGCTCTTCGCCCTCCGATGTCCGACCATGTGGACGAGCGCCTCGGGATGGTGACCCTCCGCGATTGGCAGGCTATCTGGTGGCAGCCCTGCTATGGTCCGCGCCGAGAAGAGAAGGAACAGCTGAACGCACCCTAGCTCTGCGAGAGAAAGAAGCGAGCAGGCGAGCAAAGCGTCGCGACCGGGATTCGGCGAGACCTGGCACGGGGCGCGGCTTGGGTCGTCCGAGGCTTTGACTGTAGCCTACGCTGTCACCACCTTGGAGCAGACTCTATGGCAGCGAACGAGCGCCGAGCCTCGGACCCATGACAAGTTGTATTCCCAATTGTATTGGGCATCTGTATTCAAGATTACAAACTTGCTTTCAGAACTCGCACGTCTTGCTCGCTTCCCCCAACTTGGGCTCCGAGCGAGAGATGCCCGAAGCAGAACAGTCTTCCCCTGCGCCGCTGCTCAACGCATTGCCGGCCCTCCCGGGCGCGCCTCCTCCTCCTCCAGCAGGTGGACGAGGTGGGGCCGGTCTGGCCACGCCCTCGCCAGCCCCCGCCACGCCAGCATCGAGCACCTCGACTACGACCGCTGCTACCGCACGAGGAGCCAAAGGGAAAGGCGCCGCAGCTCGCAAGGCCGACGACGCGCCGGAAGGGGAACCGAAACCGAAGAAGAAGAGGACCGCAACCAAGAAATCGTCCGAACCAGGTCCTGGGTCAGTCCCTATTAGCTGCTTGTCTGGACCCATAAACTGACTGATTGTGCCTCTAGAAAACATTGGCGCAAAGGGTTGAAAGGGTGCGCGTCTCCTTGTCGCGCTTCTCCTCCTTGTTGGGTTAGCTAAACCTCGCGCAAACCCGTGCAGGAATCTCGCCGGAGTTGGCCTCGATCCAGCTATCGGTGAGTAACGTCTGGAGAGGCCGTTCCTCTGTGGTGCGAGAACGAGAACCCCCCTTTACGAGGACAACTGGCTGAATCTACTCTCCGCCCTCTGTCCCTACCCAGCCGCGACCCTCCAAGCCGGCGGTGCTTCCGGAGCTGGTACCCCAACCTCCTCGGCGGCACAACATGCTTCTTCTCCCGGTCCGTCTCGCGGCTCCACCGTCGGCGTCTCGAGCGCGATCGCGCCGCCTCCCAAACTCGGCAACCAGTTCATCACGGTCCAAAGCCTCCAGATCGGGACCCCGAGACCGCGCAAATGGATCAAGAGCAAGATGGCGTTCAAGAAAGTCGGAGGGGGCACCATCATGCTGCCGAGTTGGCAGGGAGGTGAGTTTGCGCCCCTTGTTCACCGATTGTCGTTGTTGCAAAAGACTAGCCCTCCGGCAGTCTGCACACGTCGTAGGTCGTGTCGAGACTTGTAAACTGAACACGGCCTCCCACCTTCTACTCTCAGACTCGTACTCGGCTTTTGCCACCGCTGTCGGCACCGCCGAAATCGACGAGCTCGCATCTCCCCCTCCCTCGGCGCCTTCCAACCTCGCCGCCGCCACCGCCGCCTTTGCGCACCCGACTCGACCCTCTCTCGTCGACACTCCCCCTCCTCCTCACGCCACCACCTCTTCCGGCTCCAGCTCGACCATCGTGGTGCCCAAGCTCGAGCCCAACTTGAACCCGCCCGTGTTGCCGCCCTTGCCTCCCCTTGGCGCTGCGTCGGTACCACCACCTTTGGGGCAACCTGCTCCTCCGACTCACTCGACACGGGAGGAAGGAGGCGTAGCTGCGGATCAAGCGGGCGCGGAGGGAAGCCGGGTCGAAGGCGCGCCGGCGGATCCGGAGCGGAAAATGGAGGTCGATGCGGATGCGGCGAGATTGACGGCCGGAGCAAGCGCCACACCTGCGGGCGAGTCGGCGCCTTCCGGAGAGTCGACGGAGAAGGGTGTGTCCGCTGTGTAGGGCGAGACTGCCTGGTAGGTCGGCGAGGAAAAGATTTCATGCGTGCACGTGACTGCGCGAGATGTCGGGTCGCCGTCGCATTAAGAGGGGGAGTCGCGGTTGAACTTGGGGGTGGTCCACCTTGGCCTTTCGCTCTCTCTTCGCCTTCACCGTAAGAGGATACGACAGGATGTTTGCTCTGACTCTGAGAGGGACACTGTCCGCTCGCCGCTTGACTCGAGCGCTCTCGACGCGCTCGTCGGGCATCCTCTCGTCGCTCGAACTCCCCACATCGGGTGAACCCGTCGCCGGCGTCTATCACCACCATGCCCAAGGGTGGCACGGCTCCGGCAAAGTGCAGCACTCGATCAGTCCCGCGACGGGGGAAACCCTCGCGCGCGTGCAGACGGCGAGCCCGGAGGAGGTCGATGCGGCGTTGGCGTCGGCGAGGAGGGCGTACGAGTCGTGGAGGACTGTGCCGGCTCCAAAGAGGGGCGAGGTTCTGCGGCAAGTACGCGTCGCCCTTAACGAACGGATCGACGACCTCGGCAAACTCGTCAGCCTCGAAATGGGAAAAGTCCTCTCCGGTGAGAATCACCACACTTTTCGAATAGACCCTTTCTTTCTTTCGGAGGGACGCCGCACTGACTGTCGACCCCCTTTGCTCACAGAGGGCCGGGGAGAGGTACAAGAGTTTGTCGACGAGATGGATTTGGCGGTCGGACTCAGTCGGAGCATCGGAGGAACGCTCGTGCCGAGTGAGCGGCCAGGTGCGCATCATTTGCTCTGCTCGTGAACGAGCCAGACTCCCTCGGTCCCGATCTAGGGCAACGCTCACCCCCGTTACATTCCACAGGTCATCAGATGATGGAGGTCGCCAACCCGCTCGGAGTTGTCGGAGTTGTAAGTGGCAAGAGTCGGATCGACGCGAGCTCGCCGAGCTGGGCCGTTTTGATCGGCAGAAAGAGCTGACAACCTGTCGATATCCGCGCGCTACACTTCTGTGACACGCATAGATCACCGCTTTCAACTTCCCGAACGCCGTGTTTGGCTGGAACTTTTCGCTCTCGTTCGTGACCGGCAACGCGACCGTCTGGAAACCGGCCCCAACCACCCCGCTGACCGCGATCGCGACCACCAAGATTGTCCAGTCCGTTCTCGAAGCGAACAAGCTCGATGCGGGACTGGCGGCGTTGGTGTGCGGCGGCGGCGAGACTGGCGAGGCGCTCGTCAACGACAAGCGGGTCGACCTTCTCAGCTTTACGGGGTCCGAGGCGCGAGGCCGCGAAGTCGGCATGAAGGTGGCCGGCCGCTTTGGTCAGAGTCTCTTGGAGCTTGGAGGCAACAATGTGGGTCCAGTCACTGCTTCTGGAGGAGAGCTCTGCGTCTGCCGACGTGTCGCTCTCTCCCCTGAGTGGCGCAGGCGGCTGACTCTCTTCACCTCACTTGCGATGCTTTGCAGGCCGCGACCGTTCTCCCGGATGCCAACATGCAGCTCGCCTTGCGCGCCACTACCTTTGCTGCTCTCGGTACCTCGGGCCAGCGGTGCACCTCGACCCGCCGCCTCTTCCTCCATTCCTCGATCGCCCCTCACTTCCTCTCGTCGCTCACGAGCGCCTACAAGAAGATCACAGCTGAGAGAATGGGTCACCCGCTCGACTCGAACACGCTCGTTGGACCGCTGCACACCTGTGATGCTGTCAAGCGATTCGAGCATGCGATCGAGACGGCTCGCAAACAGGGCGGAGAGATCCTCGCGGGCGGCAACGTCGTCGAAATGGAGGGAGACTTGAGCGGAGGGAACTGGGTCGAGCCGACCATTGTGCTGGTCAAGGATGTGGAACGCTGCGAGATCATGAAGCAAGAAACTTTTGCCCCCAGTGCGTCTTTCTCTCTCTCTCTCGCCTTCTCGCCACTGTAAAAGTACTTAGCACTGACAATGCTCGTGTCGTGATGCAGTCCTCTACGTCACCACTTTCGAGACGCTCGAAGAGGCGATCGCGCTCAACAACTCGGTCGCTCAGGGGCTTTCGTCTTCGCTCTTCACCAAGGACCTCGGCGCCGCGATGACGTTCATCGGAGCGACCGGGTCAGACACGGGCATCATCAACGTCAACGGATCGACCTCTGGAGCGGGCGAGTCTTTTCGAGAAACGTGCTGCAGTGATGGGGCTCTGCGCTGACTTGATAAGGTGCCCAATTTCGCAGAGATCGGCGCGCCGTTCGGTGGCAACAAGTCGACCGGTTGGGGTCGCGAGTCGGGAGGTGACGCGTGAGTTCATGTTCGGAGGAGGGACTCCCTTGATCGGCATCAGACTGACACGCTCCAACGACACTGCAGCTGGAAGGCCTACTGCCGTTGGTCGTCTTGCACGCTCAACTTTTCCGACGAGCTCGGCCTCGCGCAGGGTGTCACTTTCGACTGAGCGCTCTCAACGCGGTAGGTTTCTTGTCCAAATCAATCTTGCAAAGCATTCCTGTAGGCTGGACACGAGAAGGGGAGATCGAGGCCGTGAAAGATGCACGAGGTTTCGATCCAGACTGGGCTGCGGTGTCGATCCCCGAAAGAGAGGCGAGCTGGTCGTCGACGTCTTGTCACCTATAGGCACCTTGGAAGGCGGCTCCGTTGGACGGCACCGAGGGACTCTCGCGCTCGCTACCTTGTGCCACGATGCACCTACTCCGACCAGATCCGCTGCTAGTCATCGGTCCGCCTTTGTCGGCCGCGGAAATCGCCTCCGCCGTACAGGTCCCGGCGTCCCATCCCGACCCAGCAGCCTTGATCGACACGCTGCCGGATGGCTGCATCTTGCGCCACTTTGACTTTGTCGCCCGCCTCGATCGGACGACGAGTTTGACGACGCACGAGATCGAGCCGCTGCGGCGGATGGGAGACGACCTCGCAGATCGCACAGTCGAACTGCTCCGACTCGCCGGACCGAAACAGAGGGGCAAAGACGTCCTCGCGTTGATTGGTGATCACCTGCGGGAAAGGGAGCAAGAGCTGGGGGCGGAGAAGTGGGCCGAGGAGCGCCGGAACGACGTCGTCTGGCAGCTGCAGGATGAGATGGAACGGGATCCGCCCAGCGGAGTCTGCGGTTTCGTACCTGTTGGAGGAGAAAATGGCAAAGAGTCTAGGCGAGCGACGCCTCTGCAGCTGGACGAGGACCCGGAGGTGAGAGCAGCCCCGTCATCTCCTCGATGTTTGCCACTTGTTCTGAGCCCTACATCCATCCAACGCCAGGGCCCGCCTTCTCTCGCGGAAGGACAAGCCGTCTTTTCTCGCTACGCACCTCAACTCTACCAGGCCTTTGAGCATTTCTCACTCGCGGGCGGGTTCTCGGCGCCGAAACTTGCCGCAGTCATGCGCGAGACCAACTACCTCACGTCCGACTCGCGCGACGCGACGCATAAGCGCCTGCTCGAGACGAGTCTCTTTGTCCTTGATGTACGCATCATCGCCGGCTTCACACAGAAAGACCGGCACTGACGGCGCTTCCCCCGACAGGCGATGGCCGACATGACGACCGGGAACAGTCGCGGCTGGCGGAGCGCGTACCGCGTTCGCATGCTACATGCTCAAGTACGCGTGCGGATCAAGCAGGGACGAGCACGATACAACGAGTACGACGAGGAGAAGAACGGAGTGCCGATCAATCAGGCGTGAGTTCTCTCGCCATTTCCAGTACTCCGACGCTCGTGGCTGACCTGCGGTTCTGGGTCACCATTGCAGAGATCTGCTCGCTACTCTTGGTGCTTTCATGATCGCTCCGGTGTGGTCACTGCGACGAATTGGCGTGCGTATGACGGAGCGTGAAGAAGCCGCCTATCAGGTGTGCTGGCGCCATATCGGGTACGGGTTTACTCTTCGCATGCCCGCAAAAAGCGTCTCCACGCACTCACTGACGGAAGGAACTCCATAAAGGTACTACCTCGGCATCCAACCCGAAGTCTTGACGCGCTTGTACGGCGAAACGTTTGCGACGGCCGAGACCTTCTTTGCCTCGCTCGCGTTCGGTCTCTTTCCTGCCGGACCGCCCCCAGCCGAGCCCTTCGCAACTCCACAATACAAGATCCTGTCTGCGATCGCCGGCCGACCGCCGAAACCGACCCGAGTCGAACACCACCTCGAACTCTGTCGCCTCTTGCTCGGTCCGAGTCTCGCCGACCAGCTCGCGCTCCCGCGCGGCTCACTCCAAGACGTACTCAGCGTCGATCTCGAGATCTGGACGGGATGGGCCCTGCTAATGTTCGGAGCAGTCTATTCGCGCGTGCCGGGGTTGGGGGGGTGGCGCGGTCGGAAATGGGAGGCGGAGCGGCGGCGGTGGTTCCAGTGGGTGATCGAGCTGGTCGTCATCTGGCAGCTTGGAGAGAGGCGATCTCTGTTCGTGTGGCGAGATGGCGAGAAGCACGCACTTAAGCTCGACGTTGTCGAAGGAGAAGAACCGGTACGCCACTCTCATGCACTTGCTTGTTTCGTGCCCTCGGCAAACACTTCCACGTTGCGGCCTACTGACTACTTTATCTCTTCGGCGTCTCTCCGCAGAGTATCGAGATGGGCCCGCATGTCTGGAGGGCCGTTCGGACCACCTGGCGCAATTTGCTGGTCGAGATGGGATCGGTGGTGGGCACGACTGCGCTCGTTGGAGTCGGAGCTCTCGCCTTCGGACTACATTGGATCCGGCACTAGATTCTGCAGAGACGCTCTAGACGGCTCCCCTTCCCTCCTGTCGTTGTAATATAATCACTCACGCCACGGTGTCACGTGACTGATTGGCAGCGTCCCACTCGCGTCTCTCTCTTCCTGACCGCTGGGTTGTGCTGTTAGGCTGCAGCGGTTAACTTGCTTTCGGAGCGGAGGCTTTGTCTGCACCCGAAAGCTGCTCGACTCAGACTCGACATCTCGAACCTCGTCATCATCGCCCGGGATCGCGCGTACGCTCATCACGGGCACTCGCTCAGTCGATCGGTTGATTCACGGCCAGGGTGGAAGCCCACGTAATTCGTGAGTCTGTATTCGGCTGGCGACTCGCGCAGCGCATTCTGCGTGCTGGCCCGTGACGGGAAGTGGCGCTGCACGTTTTTCCCACCACTTTGGCGCGCTCCCGAGGCAGACAGCGTACTGCGTCGCGAGTGAGGGAGATTGTACTGATGCGTTCTGCTCCGAATAGCGATTCCCGGGGCGCACGCTGCCGCGAGACGACCGTTCGGTCCCCGCCGCCGCCTCCTCTTCTCACCTTGTCATGCCGGCGAGTTGGCGCTCCGGGTTCTCCCGTCCGGCACCGCCAATCACTTCAGAGAGCCCTGATAACCCCACCCACGACGCCCTGTTCGCCGGACCGTCACGCGCGCATTCTCCGGCCGTCTCACGGTCATCGACCGCCTCGTCCGGTTCGGCGTCCGGAAGCCGGTCACTCTCGTCCTCCAGTTCGGCTTACTCGCTGCTGTCCAAAAAGATGGCGCAACAGAGGGAGGACGATGATGACCGGATGAGCATCCGGAGCGGCAGGACAGTGACCGGTGGCGGCAGTGAAACTCCCGGCGATGCAGCGAAAGGTCGCGGTCGAGCAGCGAGCCGGGCTAGCTCGGTCCTGACGACTCGAGAACCGCGGACAAGCTCTTCTTCCCTTGTCGAGGAGGACGAGATTGAGCCGATGGACCTCGATTCTGCACCCGCGACTGGGCAGGTCGATTCCTCTGCGAAGGGAAAGGAGCGTGCCACGGATTCTCCTTCGTCACTGTCCGTCAAACGACAGCGTTTACGCTCACCTACCTCCTCCGACCCGAAACTCGAACCGCGTCGCCGACCGAGCACCGCACAGTTCAACAACCCAGGCAGCGTTTCCTCCCCGCCGATGCCAACACTTGCGACGACGACGGCCGAAGACCTCATGCCGAGGATACGCACGACTAAAAGTAATCGACCAGCTCCGGCGAGGTCCGGCGCTTCTTCCTCGCATCCGAGCAGCTCGAGAACCTCGCAATCCGCGATGGCCAAGACCGCCAAACAGAGGTCACCGGTCGGAAGCGCTGTCGACGATGGACCAAAAGTCGAGTCAGGCGAGATCGAGGTTGACCCGCCTAGTACTGTCCCATCGAGCGATGTGCCCGAACCGCTTCCCCCGCCTACAACGGAATCGCAAACAGCAACCCGTAGCTGGTTCAACCTCCTCTCTCGACCCAAGCCCATAACCCCGTCGTCCGAAACGATCGCGTCTGCTTCAGGCCTTCGACCGATAACGCCGCCGAGACCAGCGACTCCCGAAGTGCAAACACCCACTCCACCGCGAGAGAGCGAGACTACACCGACGGCCGCTCCTCCAGCAGAAGCGACCGGTGAGCAAACGAATCTGGACCTCAGTGATGCCTGCAGATGGATTCTGACCTCTCTCCGTGCAGCCGATCCCGCCGACGAGACTGCCCCCGCGGACAAAGAGATCGTCACTGCGGGACCAGCCAACGCAACTACGGCCCCGCTTACTTGGCGAGAGTGGGCCTGGTCTGCTCGACGAGCGAACGGGATTGAGCCACAGCAGCAGCAGCTCGAAGAATATAAGCAAAACGTCGTTGCTGCGCCCGCGGACGATGCAATCCCGGCTGAGGCCGGCACGATGACTTCACGAGGAGCGGAATCGGACTCGGAATCGACGGTCGTCGCCTCCAGCGAACCGCAATCAGGACCGGGACTCGGCGCGGCACCGCAGAAGGGCTGGCTCGGCACGTGGTGGGGCACGAACGGCGCGACCGAAGCGGCGGGCACAGCCTTGGCGGCGCAGCGGAAACGGGAAGCGTGGGCTCTCAAGCTGGCTGCCGATCGCGCCGCCGGTGCCCGAGCTATCGAAGCGCCACCCTCCACCGACCAAGGCGACGAGCCAGCTCGTGAGGATTCGACATCGACGAGTCCCCCCGACGCTTCCCACGCAAGCACCGCCGCCTCTTCTTCTTCTTCTTCCGTGCCGCAACCGCTGCGCAAGAAGGCGTCCGAGTCCTGGAACGCACTCTCCCGCTCGATTGCGGCATCGAGCGTCGGCTTGTCGGGCATCTCACCGAGCAAATCCCTCCTGTCCTTGCGGGTACCGTTCTCCGGTCTCGGCGCGACGAACGGGTCGTCTGCCGCCTCGACGCGTTCCCGCGAATCGTCTCACGCGACGGGAACGGCACCGTCGTCCCCTCAACTCCTCCCTCAATCTGACATCGGGCCGGTCAAACCTCTGACTGGCTCGATCCGATCATCCGGATCGAGACGAACCGAATCGATCATTGAACCGCCTCCTCCGGTTGAGAATCTCGTCTTGCCGACCTTCGGCGACACGTTCCTGCGCCCTCCGCGCTCTTTCGCTCCGAAGCGGTCCACGCTCACGCGGGCAGTCAGCGTGGTGAGCGCCTACCTGTTCCAGCGGCACCCGAGCGAGGAGACTCCGACCAGCCCGACCCTCGCCAATGCGCGTCAAGTTGCTGGTATTGACGGCAAGGATATGCCCGTCGAGATGAAGAACGATCCCGCAGAGAGACTGCCAAAGGCGCTCGAGGTCATGGGCGAGGCGCCTCGTCTCGAAAAGGTCAAGCGTGTCGTGACTATCGGCATTCACGGCTGGTTCACTTCGTCCAACATGTACATTCCCGAGTCGGGTGTCTCTACACTGCGCCTGGTCACTGACTTTGGTTCTTGTCAGGGTCAAATCGGTCCTCGGCGAGCAAACGGGAACCAGGTCAGTGAAAAACCCGTCACCCGCCGTGCAGCGTCACTGACCTCGCCCCGAACAGCGTCAAATTCGCGACGATGATGCACGACGCGGTTCACTCCTTCCTGGAGGACCGCGAGCTCGGCGCCTTCAACATCCAGGCGATCGCTCTCGAGGGGCAAGGTGAAGTGGAACACCGTATCGACAAGCTCTACGACCAGCTCGTCGCCAAGAAGGAATGGCTCCAGGCGATCAGGATGGCCGATGCTGTCTTTTTCGCCACGCACTCGCAAGGCGCTGTGGTCACGACTCAGCTCATCGCGCGGCTGCTCGACCAAGACCTGCTCCGCGGTCCGCAGGCTCACTTGTCAGTCTGATTGCTACTCTCTGTCTGCAGTCTCGCCGCGAGAAACTGACACAACCTCGTGCTATCGCAGGCTTGCCATGTGCGGAATTGCGCAAGGTCCTTGTGGGTCACTCACGCGCGGGCAAGAGTTCGCACGCAAGCTGACCTCTTCTCGCCCGCACATCCACCAGTCATCTACCTCTACCAGTCTCTCGCACTTGCACCGTACTTCAACTGGGTCGAGTCGGCACCCGCTCGCGAGCTTTTCGACTTTCAAAACCCGGAATCGGTCGCAGCGATCAAGTTCCTCGAAGCGTGAGCTGAAATCTCCACCGCCCGTGAGCGTACAATCTGACGAGAGGGTCACAATGTCCGCAGCTTGCGGATCATCCTTCATGCGGGCGTCAAAATGACGACGATCGGCTCCCTCAACGACCAGGTGGTCCCCTTGTACTCGGCCCTCTTTTCCGGCGTTTCTCATCCCGGCATTCTCCGCGCCGTGTATATCGACTCGGACGCTTTCCGCACTTCCGACTTTCTCGCCAACCTCATCGTCTTCTCGATCCGCCTGCGGAACGCCGGACTCTCGGACCATGACCTCGTGTACCACGTCAGCGAAGCTCTCGCCGGCGCTCTCACCGGTGTCGGCCACAGCAAGATTTACGAGGAAGAGAACGTGTACAAGTGCGTCTGCACCTCACTCAGCTGCACATGATGTCGTCTCACCTTTGTTATGGAGGAGCAGACTCGCCGTTCGCTACCATTTCGAGACGACGCACGTGACCGAGGCGCCGACCTACCTCGACGTTCGGGCGGATGCGCCGCCCCTGAGCATGTCCTTCAACCCGCGCGACCGCCGGAATCCGTACTTGCTCACTTGGGCCTTGCGCGGCATCATCGAAGATCCGCAAGTGCGGGAACTATTCGGAAACGAGCTGTTGGCTCTCCGGGAGGCCTACGAGGTACGTACGCAATTCCGAAGAGGAGCTCGTCGCCGGCTCCCACCAGCTGACTCTGATCTGGTCCTTTGTGCAGACGTGGCGTCCTCAGACCAAGGTCCTCAAAGACGTCAAGCTCAAACTCGAAGGGATCCGCATGATGAATTGGAAGTCGGGGAAGCTATGATCGATCTACTCTTGTCTCTTTTGTATACCACGCTTGTCGTAGCAGTTTGCATAAGCCATTTCCGCATGTCTCCTCAAGCGTTTCATTAAGAGCGTGAGGGCACTTTGCTCGTACGCGACAAACGCTTCGTCAAACACTTAGAACTGCCAGCTACTCGTCCATCTCGTCTTGCTGCGGCGCAACCTCTCCAGAAGGGCCATCCGGCTCATTCTGCCTCCCTTCCTCCTCCTCCTCCTCCTCCTCCTCCTCCTCCTCCTCCGCCGCGTCCTGCATGGCTTCATCCGCTTCGGAGGTCGCACGCAGCCGCTCGACGACTTCGAGGTCCTGCTCGATGATGTCGTTGTCATCACCGGACTGGGGTGGCGGATCTGCCGGTCCGGTTCGCCGTCGCGTGGGGTTCTTGTTTTTGCTGCCGCGCGGTCGTCCGGGTCTACCGTTTTTTGCAGAACCGGATGGTCAGCAAGACGGTGCGCGCACATTACAAAGAGAGGAGAATCGAGTCGTCTTACTTTCGCTTGATCGGCTGTCCATCGGGGCCTAGCACGGGCTGTCCGTCGGGGCCCAGCTCCGGCTGCGCCGTGGATTTCCTTCCTCTCCCTTTCCCTTTCCCGCGCGCGCGTCCTCGACCACCGGCGCCCGCGGCATCGTCGGCGCCGTCGAAGTACCCTGCGACATCCTCCCCAGCAGCCCCGGCGGCTTTGGTCGGGTCGTGTACGATAGAAACTGGCTGGAACGTGATGCGGTGCGAGGATTTGGCGAACGGGACGTAGGCCGGCGTCGCTTCGGCTGCACAAGGGCGGGTCAGCGTCACCTTCTTCCAGAGATGTGCGCTAGAAGCATAGAGCACTCACGTTGATGTTTGAAGAGGATGTCGTTCCCGATCAGCGACTCGTGCACGCCCTGGAAGTGTTTGTGGCCGACTCGAGCGATCGGGTGCGGAGCTTCGGCGCCCTGTAGGAGCAGGTGGTCAGACTATATGGCACCCTCAATCCTAGCCTGTAATGACTTGCGAGGAGCTGGAGTTCCCCGTACTGGTTCAACTCTTCCTCTGTCAGGTGCGAACCGAACTCGAGCGTGACATACTCGACCTGTGTGGGTCCAGCTGGATGTTCAGCACCGAATACTGTTCCTCTAGTTGGTCGTACGCACCTCGTCCTCGTCCTCGTATTCGTCTCGCTCCTCCTTCGTCAGCAAGCCTCGATGCGGCAGCACCTCGACTCGATGCCACGCACTGCTCAGCATCGGCTCGAGAGGCCTGAGGCGCTTTGTCTGGCCTGGCATAGCAATGCGATACAACGTATGCTTTAATCGCTCGAGCGGAAAGCTGATTGGCAGAGCGGGCCGAGAGACAGCAAAGGCTCGGCTTGATTTGCTCGGCTCCTCGTCCCGCTCGCACCGCGTCGGGACGACTCCTCTTTATGTAATCACCTGCCGAGAGTGGGAATGCTTGGGCTCATGTCCTTGCTTGGTTCTGCCTTTTGGTGAGATGCATGCTGGCCCGCTTCCCTTGACCACCTCCATCTCTCTCCCGCCAGGCTGAACGGCGCTGCAACATTCCCTGCCTGCTGCTCGCTTGTGCCTCTAACGCTCAGGATTGCAATCGCTTGCTCTTCTTTGCTACGTTGCTGCCGAGATGAGCATGCGACGGCTGTGATCGACATCGCAAACAGCAGCGGCACTGCACTCCGTAGATAAGGCGGTTCGCCGCACCGTCCTTTCCCATCTTGCGATCGGTCACCTTCAGGCTTCGGCATGTCGCTATCTACGCTGTCCGCCCAAGCACGCCTCCGCCTTCGCACGGCTAGCCGACGTCGCTGATTGTGGCAGAGCTTCCGAGGCAAAGCGGCGGTATCTCGCCCGTGGGGAGGCCGGAGCCCAATCCGAACAAACAGGCCACGCGACCAATCTGGACCTCGTCGAGTCGCATCCGACGTTCGCCATGCTCGATCTGCCTCGCCAATCCGCGGTTTACCGGCATCCCGACCTTGCCAAGACTGAGGCCCCGTCTTCGATGCCAAAGATATGCTTCTCGCAAAGATTGCGGACAAAATGCCGATAGGAGCTTTCGCGCGTGCTGCGACTGCTTACTGCGGCCTACAGCCCCTTCCGCCACTCGCTGTGTAGTCAATGGCCAGCTCGACCTTGAGCAGGAGGGGACTACACTCCGAGTCCGTCCGAAGGCGAAAGGGAAAATTATAACGACTGGGGCTATGGCTACTCGATCGGAATCTGGACCTCTGGCCGCCCACATTTTTGGGATCGAGCCCTGACAGGCTGAGTGCGGGGGTACGCTTTTATCGCGATCGAGGTTCGTGCTCTGGCGCTGATTTCGGAGCTCCTGTGCGGCGTCCGCCCCTCGTCCTTCTGCTCCTGGTCTCCCTGCTCTGCTTCCCTTTCCTCACTCGCCTTTTTTTGCTTATCAGGCCGCCTGCTGCACTCGACCGCCCGTCCGAGGCCCCCTCTCAATCGACTCGTGTCGACCTTCTCAACTTCGGTCTTCTCTTCGATCAAACCGCCCCCGCCGCCCTCTAGTCCTCCTCCCTCCTCCCTCCTCGCGCGCCATGTCGCACGATCTCCAAGAAACCTTCTCCAAGGCGGATGTTGAAAAGGGCAACGACGTCGTGATTCGCCAGCATGGCGACATTGACGGTTCCGCCACTGCCGGCGAATCCCTGCACCGAGGCCTGTGAGTAGCGGCGGCCTCTCTCGTCTTCTGCAGCATCCTTACAAGTTCGACTGTACACAGGAAAGGACGCCATGTCCAGATGATCTCGATCGGGGGTGTCATCGGAACTGGTCTCTTCCTCGGTACGTACGCACCCACGACTTCGACTCTCCTTTACGTCGCCGTGTAGCCTGCCTTCTAACTTGTCGCTCCTCCACCTTATTCAGGTACCGCCAACGCTCTCCGACACGGTGGTCCCGCCGGTCTCTTTATCGGTTACGCCGCCATTGGTTCGCTCTGTTATGCGGTCATGGTCTCCCTCGGTGAGATGGTCGCCCATCTCCCCATCGCCGGCGGTCACATTACGCTCGCTCGTCGCTTCGTCACTCCCGCTCTCGGTTTCGCCATGGGATGGAACTACTGGGTGAGTGGGTGGATTCGGACTGCGGAATGCCCGGAAGGAGCTCTCCCGACTGACTCTTTCGCCGTTTGCGCAGTACAACTGGGTCATTGTCTTGCCCGCCGAACTCAACGCCGCTGCCGTCCTGATCGGCTACTGGTCCAACGCCAACCCGGCGATCTGGATCACGGTCTGCCTCGTCGTCGCCGTCGCCATCAACTTGGGCGGCGCTCGCACTTACGGAGAGGCCGAGTTCTGGTTCGCGATCATCAAGGTCCTCACCATCGTCGGCCTGATCATCCTCGGCATCATTATCGACGCCGGCGGTGGCCCGAACGGCGACGCAATCGGGTTCCGCTACTGGAACAACCCGGGCGCATTTGTGCAGTACCTCGGCATCGACGGTGCTACCGGACGTTTCCTCGGTGAGTCTCGGAATTACTATGCTTATAAGACTGTATATACTGACGCTTCTTGACCGGTTTCAGGTACTTGGGCTGTCTGTACGTTCGCGCGCGAAAAAAGAAGCGGGGTTTTTCTTTTCTTTCTTCCGTTCTGACGCTTTCTTCTTCTTTGTCCTCGCGCATAGTGATCCAAGCGTCCTTCTCGTACATCGGTACTGAGATTGTCGCCATCGCCGCCGGCGAGACCAAGGACCCGCGCAAGACCCTGCCCCGCGCAATCAAGGTGAGCACTTCTCCGGCGGCGCTTCGCCCGTCCTCGCCGACTCTCTCCCCTTCTCTCCTGACTCTGCTACATCTACAGAACGTCTACATCCGTATCCTCTTCTTCTACCTGCTTGTGAGTCGGCCTCCGATCCAAAATCGGCCGTCAGAAAGGGAATTGACCCCAATTTGACCGCGTCCACTCTAAGGGGACGTTTGTCACCGGGCTTCTGGTCCCTAGCAACGACCCCCGCCTCGCTCTGGGCACCGGTACCGCGGTTTCTGCGCCTTTTGTAATCGCGATTCAAGATGCTGGTAAGTCTCTGCGTTCCGCACCCCGCGCCGCCACTCGCCCTTGAAAGACAACCCCCCGTCCCCCTGCTCCGGCTCCATCTTCTCCCTCTCTTGACACTTCTCCTCCTATGTGTCAGTCTGCCTTCGCTGACGCACGCTGACGACTCTGATGACTCGCCCGCAGGCATTAAAGCGCTTCCCTCGATCATCAACGCCTGCTTGCTTACGTCGGCGTGGTCCGCCGCGTCCTCCGACCTTTACACTTCGTCGCGTGCTCTCTACGGTCTCGCCCTCAATGGCCAAGCACCGGCGTTCCTCAAAAAGACGAACCGTTGGGGCCTTCCGTACTACTGCATCGCCGTCGGCGTCGCCTTCTCCCTCCTTTCGTACATGTCGGCGGGAAGCAAGTCCGCCGGCACCGTTTTCAATTACTTTGCGAACGTGAGTCTCTTCACACATTCTTCGTACTCGTGTATACCTTACTTACTACAGTGTCTCCGACAGATGACCTCGGTCTGCGGTCTTCTCACTTGGTGGGGAATCTGCCTCACTTCGACTCGCTTCTACGCCGGACTCAAGGCTCAGGGTATCGACCGCAAGATGCTGCCTTACCGCGCGCCGTTCCAACCATTCCTCGCATACTACGGTCTTATCTTCTGTACGTACACTCTCAGAATCTGCCAGCTCACTCTCAGGGCGTGGCGGAAGGAGCGGTGGCGCTGACTCTTCCTCCGCAGCCTCGGTCGTCCTCTTCTTCAACGGCTGGCAGGTGTTCGTCAACGGCCAGTGGGACACCTCGACTTTTGTCACCTCCTACTTCCCCATCGTGCGTCGAAACTCAGTCGCCACCCGTCCTTTCTTCTCCGCTTTCTCACTGACAACCTCCTTCTTTCCCTTGGCAGTGGTTCTTCCCGGTCCTCTACATCTTCTACCGCTTCATCTGGCGCCGCAGCGAGCGCGGTCCGAGTCTCCAGGAGATGGACTTTGTCTCTGGATCTCGCGAAGAGCAGTTCTTCGAGGACCACGAGGCGCCCGAGTCGAAGAGCCTCGGTCGCAAGATCCTCGCCTACGTTCTCTAGAGGGGGGGTATCTTTGTGTTGTTCCGGCCGCGCGGGGTGGCGTGCATCCCCTGTATCGATTTGACGCCGCAATCATGTCTTCTTCTTGCAAACAGAATGGAATTAATATCGGTCACACCACGATTTTCAGTCTTGGTACTCGCGAGAGCTGAGAAGCTGTGTCGTATTCCTCTGTGCATAGCCGGCGGCAAGGGTGAGCTAGCTGGATGCGCAATTTTTCATCGTCTCGAACGCGACGCGTCGTGCAGTTGAGCCAAGAAGAAGCCCTGCAGCTCTCATGCAAGCTAGCTGGTCCTGCTCTGTGCGAATAATATAGAGTACACGGACTGCTGCTACGCTTCTCGCCTCTCGCCCCCCGTCCCTCGTTTACCTACGCGTGTGCTGGTCACCGCGCCTCATCATCAAAACATCAAGATGCACGCTCTTCTCACGGCGCTCGTCGTCGCCTCGTCCGCCCGCCAACTGCACGGCAAAGTCTTCACTCCAGAACCTATCGGCGCACTCGCCGCAGCCGTCGTCGAAGGCGTGTCGGGCTACGGTCGGTATCCCTGTACGCGCGTTGCCGCCGATGGCAGCTTTTCACCCGGTAAGTGCAGCTCCCTCATCTCTTGGCAGTTGAGATGCTGACCCTCTTGATTGCGCGCCGCACAGACCAGTCAATGTGTGCCGACAGCGTGCTCGTGAATCCGGACCCGACCGGCGCGTATTTGGGAATGTATCGCGGCAGCAACCCGAATCCCACCAACTCGCAATGCGTGCAAGAACCCGAAACCGGTGGCTACTACTGCGGAATCGCCGGAGCAGCGTGCTCGTCCGTCCGGAACTGCGACAACGGAGTCTGCGTCGACGGGAAATGCCAGGGCGGCCTCGGTTACAACTGCGCTGGCGCTCAAGGCCGAGGCGACGACTCGAACTGTCTCGGTTTCCTGTACTGCACCTCGCTCACGCTGCAGACGGCGTCGAATCGCTGCGGCGGAGAAGGCGCCTTCTGTCAAGATTGGTCTGCGCTAGACCTTGCGGGACAGAATGCCACGTTGGTTAACGAGATCACCGGCAACTTCTGCGAATCCGGTGCGTGCTTCTCCCTTTTGACCGAAACACGGCCGCGGACGAGACGATGTTGTTCTCGAGTCCAAAGAGATAAGCGAGGCGCAAGTGCTGACTGACCCTTGTGGCATATCCTGCAGGCTTCTGCAGGCAAGACGGCAACTGCGGCGAGCTGGCGACAACGCTCGGCGCCTCTTGCGCGCAAGAGCCTTTCATCTGCGGTCCCGGTCTCAAACCCTCGGACCCGAACGGCGGTACGGACTGCCAATGCATCTCTGCTACGGCTACAGGGCCGTCTCAGCGTGCTCGAGCCCGCCGAGCGCGCCACCGCGCGCGGAGCCTCTGCCCTTCCGGACAAACGGCGTGCACCGTCGACGGTCCGACTGCCTTTGAATGCGTCGATGTCTCGGTCAGTCACTGATTCTCGTGGCCCTCTTGAAAGTCTCTCGAGCCTGGAAGATTAATCCAAGTCGCTTTCCGCAGTCCAATCTCGAGCAGTGCGGCGCGTGCGCTTCGGCCGGCGGGATTGATTGCACGCAGATCGCCGGCGCGACCGCAGTCGGTTGCGTTGCGGGCGTCTGCGAGGTCTGGGCCTGCGAGGACGGCTACTCGTTTGACGCGACCGCCGCGTCCTGCGTCCCCTTCTGACCCCTGCCCGCCCCGATTTTATATATCTCTTCCGCCGTATTTAGATCCCTCCCTCCCTGATTCCTGGTAGAGCTTACAGCGTGCGGAGCAGGCCTTTGCACACTGGCTTTTCAAGACGGGTGAATCTCTCCGGAGAGAGAAAAAACGGCCTCTACATTGCATTCACGCTGGATGCACGTAAGAAAAATGATACCGGCGCTCCATAGTTGTTCCAGGGCCAAAAGGATACGATCGTGCGTCACAGCTCAGAGCTCATCGTCAGCGAGATGTCTCGCCCTGTTTTGCGCCCTCAATCCTCATCACATCTCCGCTCGGAGTGCTCTACACCCTCTCTAGGGTATCGCCGCTGTCCATGAGGTCAGTCAGCGGACAACGTGAGCGCTCGCACTGGCTGCTTGGCCCACTGCCAATCCCCGCGATGGACCACCAGCTTGAAGTCTCATTAGCGACTGCCATGGTCCCTCCCCATCCAGCTCCGTCTCGGCTGGCCGGATCTGCTCCACGGAGCGACGCTCTCAAAGCAAAAAGAGCTCCGAGGCGTGGGACGACGACCGCTGGCTCTGCATGCTGGGCCATCCCGTCGGCCATTCGACCCTGGCGTAGCCCCACACGCCCCCTTGCACACCCCCTCCAACCCCTCGGAACCATTTGGAGGCTTTATAGGTCATCACATATCTCGACGTCAAGCTGCTGCGGGCTGTGTCGACCGCTTTGAGCTCCTTCGAGGTGGAGACGAGTGTATAGCGACCGCGAGACCTGGCATGTCTTGGGATACGGGTTTCTGAGCCTGAACGCTCAAACAGGCGTGTACAGCTCCCTGCGACGACAACCCTCTACAGCGTAGACCTCCACATACGCTCTGCTATAGAGATAAGAAGTCAGCTTATCGAGTGCATTGAAGCCGCGGCGAGGCTGCGGCCCGGACTGGTCTTCTCTCCGCCAGGAGGTCAGGGGGTGGATCAGCTGCGATCAACACTCTTCGACGCAACGGCTGCTGTACTCTTTCCCGGCGTGGTAGGCTCGCTCGAACTATTCCCCTTCTCTAACGAAAGTCTGGAGATACGGTCACGAAAAACCCTCCACGCACGACCTCCTGGGCGAGGTTTCTTTTCTTGCCGACGGTCTCGTTCAAGCGCTTTGGCTTCATTGCTTCCTTCTGCTTCTCACTCTTGCATCTCTTTCAAGGTTCCCTCCCCCCCGCCCGTCCGAAGCATGGCTGCCTCCGCCGTCATCGCTCTCACCGCCTTCAGCACGCTCGGCGCAGCTACGCTGGCCTCCCCCTACTCCTACGGCCGATTCCCCTGCTCAGTCTGGGGTTCCGACAACAAGTTGCATGGAGGTGAGTCACTTCGTCAAATCTCGCATCGTGTCGTGTCCTCCTGCGCGCGGCCTTGAATGCTCCGCCTCGAGAAATTCTCGCCGCGACGGACCGAGCTGACACGATCTTGTCTCACGCACAGACGACTCGCTCTGTGCGCACAGCAAGCTCGTCGCGACGGGCTCGACGCTCTCTTCCACCTACGGTTACTTCGCCTTCAAGCGCGATGGTCCGGTACCGACAGGCGCCACCTGCACGCAGGACAGCGCGTCCGGGAGTTGGTGGTGCGGTATCGAGGGTGCGGCCTGCACCAGCGACTCGGCCTGCGACAACGGACGCTGCATCGCCGGACAATGGTGAGCACAAGTCAGTCGGTCTCGATACCGAAATCCTCCGCTGACATCGAGATGAACAGCACGGGAGGGTACGGCTACAACGCCAACGACGACAACTCTCAATGCTCCGGTTACCTCTGGAGCACGGCGGCCGACGGCACTCCGGTCGGGGACGGCACGTGCGGCGGTGAAGGCGCGTACTGCAAAGACTGGGACCAGTGGGACATCTCGCACGCGTCCCCGGAAGAGCGTGCCAAGCGTTGGGACCACAACTGCCAATCCGGTACGTCGACATCTTTCACATCTGATGGGATTGCTATTCCTTAGCTGATCTGCCTCCTTGCTCGCTCGGATCGACAGGCTACTGCAACTCGAAGACGGGCGCCTGTGCAAACAAGTGCATGACGGCCGGATGCGACTGCACGAGCGACCCCGACCACGCCTGCGGCGAAGGTCTCAAGCCGGTCGTCAACTCCTGGGGCAAGTGCAGCTGCCGGGCTATCGAGGCTACCCGCCTCCAAGCCAGGACTCTCCCAATGATCTCGGCAAGTTCACGCGCGCGCGCGCGCCGCAACCTCCAGCTCTTCGACCAGTTCTGCCCGGCCGCCTTCACTGCGTGCAACATCGGCGGTACGAAGGGTTACGAATGCGTCGACACTACCGTAAGTTGTCCTCCGCCGCGCTGCGTTTCCTATCTCTCCTGTCGTCATCACTCCCCGAACTGACCTCGTGCACCTCTCGGCAGTCCAACATCGAGCAATGCGGTGCTTGCGCCAGCTCTGGTGGCGTCGACTGCACTCAGATCCCTGGCGTCGCGTCGGTCGCGTGCGTTCAGGGATCCTGCGAAGTCTGGTCCTGCGAGGAAGGACTCGAGTACGACGCGGAACAGGGCGCCTGCCTGACTGCCTGACTGTTCTCCGAAGAATGACACGCCCATTAGATCGTCTCCATCACACCTTCCCTTTCACCCTGTTTCGTTCGCCCTCCACGCCTTCTTCGAGCGGGCCACGGTTCATAATCACGAAGTGCATGTAACCTTTCCTCCTTCCTTCTTTCGATCGTTCCTTTGTCTTCTGAGTTGTACACTGTAGCTGGCGGGTAAAAAGGACATTACATAACAGACTTCGAGGAAAGGAAGCGAGATTGGTACACAACAACAGAGGCCAATTGCGGATTGCTCGAAGCGACTGGGAAAAGGACACAACGTAAAGGCTACACTCGACTGAGAGAAGAGAGTCCCTCATAGACGCTTCATCTGCTTATTGGCGTCCTTAATCTTGCCTTGCACACGATCCGTGCCTGTATCGAGCTGGTCGAGGACCTCTTCTTGCAGGGCGAGCTCCTGATTGATCAGCTCGCCGAGGTGTCGCTGTCGCCGCAACGCCGCCGTGAGCGCCTCGAGCTTGGTATCCTGATCATCCATGTACTGCTGCTGGAGTTGCATCACGCCTTCGTTGTCGAGCGGGCGAGTCTCTGGAGTTTCGAGGGAAGCCGCAGCGGCCGCGCCCAACACGCGCGTCGGGGCTCTTGCGCCGGCGCCGTTGAGCAGGGCCGACCGCGCCGCCGAAGGAGGTTCGTTGCGCGCCATGTCGGACGCATCGCCTCGCGGTCCGCTGCCGATGCGCGGGGCACTGCCGGCCTTGCGACCGAGTTCTTCGATTTCGCCCTGGAGCCGCTGCACCATGGCGCTCCGGCGCTGGAGCTCTCCGTCCGTCATGCCCTCGCGAGCAAGCCCTTGCAAGCTTCGTGCGAGCTGTCCGCTTCTCCGCACGAGGTCGACGAGAGACGTTCGTGCTTCTTTCGCGGTTCCATGCGCCGACGCAGAATTGGCCAGCAACTGCGAGTCGCGGCGGTCGAGCGTCGCGCGAAGTCGGCGCATCGCGTCCTCGAGTGCAGAGTACTCGGTCGTCCACGCCGACGCCGAAAAGTCACCACCGCCGCCGCCGCCGTTCGACCGAGTGCCATCTGCCCCACTTTCACTCTGACTGGGCGGAGCGGCGAGAAAGTCCTTAAACGCGCGACTGCTCCGCCAGCGAGGATCTCGGTCGGCGAGGATCGCGCGGAGCCACTGCTCGAGGCCTTGGCGCCTTTCGTCGAGCTGCTGGTCGGACAGGTTCCTCCCCGTCGAGAGCGGATGACGCAGCCAACTCGTAGGGTGTTTCGGCGGCAGCGGGGCGGGCGGAGCGGCGCCACAAGCCTTGGTCAGGTCCTGCTGCAGCGCGTCGAACGCCGAGTAGCGCTGCTGCACCGAGTACGCTCGCGTCGGCAGCGAGACCGCGATCGTGTAAGCGACATGCGCATCGCCATCCGAGGTGACACGAGCGTGCGTTGGCACAGATATAGACTGGATCGGCGCAGCTGCCGCCGACTGCGAATATGACATGCGCGCTTGCGAATTCCGTGCGCCTGAAGTGAAGAGACGTACGAGAGAGACGAACGGGTCGGACTGGATCAAAAAAGCGGAGCACGAATACAAGCAGTGCAGACAGAGAGCGATAGAACTACAGACGATGCGCGTGAAATGAGGGGAGAGACGACAGGTTATCATGGCTGCGATATCATGTACAGGGGAAGGGGGAGAAAATCGAAGGAGAGGAAGAAACGAGTCCGGGTCGCAAACGTCGGCAGCAACGGGACAACGGCAAGAGTGGAGAGGGTCAAGATCAGCTCACACCATTCGGCAACTGGCCGTTCGGATGTGAAGCTGGCTGTTGACTCGGACCCGATTGAGCGCCGCCATCTCCTCCCGCCTGTGAAGGAGGCGCGTGCGCTTCTTCGGCGGCGGCGGCCACGATACCGTACGCGAGTTGACCCCAAGCGGTCTGTGCAAAGGGCGTCGCCGGGAGTTGATGCGGAGACATCGCATGTTGCGGAACCGCCGGTGGCAACGAGAATTTCTGATGTTGCTCTTGGCCCTGCATCGGTTGCTGTGGTTGTTGCTGCTGCTGTTGCTGCTGATGTTGCTGCTGCTGCTGCTGCTGCTGTGGAGGTGGATATAATGGTGGATACGGCGGATACGCGGCTGGTGCAAACGGATGCGGAGGCCACATGGGCTGTTGAGGGTGAAACTGCAAGTGGTGGGCGGCGGCGGCGGCGACGGCAGGGTCCATGAGATGATGCGGCGGCAGCGGCGGCGGCGGGTAGAAGCCCGGATGCGGCGATGCACCCATTTGGCCAGGCGGATTCGAGGTTGGCGGCAGCATCGGCGGCGGCGCGGTACCGCTCGGTATCGGCGGCAAGGCGAGGGCAGGCGTCGCGGGCGTCGCGATCGCAGCTGCAGGAGTGCCCTGTGCCGATGCCGGCGTCACTTCGGTCGAAGCCGCAGGAGTCGGCAACTGCATCGCCGTATTCGTAGGTCCGCTCGGGGTCTGACCGCTCGGCCCCGCCTGAGGACTGACGGCCGTCGAGCTCGCGGCCGAGCCCATCGCATTCGCTTTCGCCGCCGCCGCCGCTGCACGCTTCTGCGCCAAAGACGCCGGTCGGTTGACTTTGTGCAGCTTGTCTGTTCGGGCGACGAAACCGCGCGCGCGCAAGAAAAAAGTCAGCTCCCGCCAGCTTAGGGGATTTCGACGGGGACGGGGGAAAAAGAGAAGAAAAAACGAACAATAGAGCGAGCACGCGTTGCAGCAGAGATTGCCCTCGGGATCTTTGCGCCACATGGGCGTGCTCGTCGCGCCGCAGTTGTTGCAACTGGGCGGAACACCCGACGCAGCGGCTTGAGCAGCGGCGCCGGTCGAACTCTTGCGCGGTGCGCCCGACTTGCCAAACGTCTTGGGTCGAGCTTTGCCGTGAAGCTTCAAGTACAGACCACATCTGTAGCGCGAACACATAAGCCTAAGAGTCAGCGCGGGTGCTCGGCAGGAAAAGGGACGACCAGCAACCGCTGGAGACGAGACGATACGCACGCGTTGCACAAGAGTTCGTCGTCCGGTCCTCTCCGCCACAGCGGCGTCGTCACGCTGCCGCAGTGCGAGCAGATCGGCCCTTCGTGCCCGTCTTCGGCCCCGTCTGCCTTGCCTTGCCGTCTCGGTCCGGGCAGCTGAGTCGAATGCGGGTTCCGGTTCTTGCGACCGCCATTGAGCGCCAGTCTCGACCCGTCGGGGTTGGGGTCGTTCTCGGCGTCCACGGCGGCGGGGGCGGCGAACGCGACCGTGTTGGCCGAGCGATTCTTCTTCGAGTTGCCGCCCGCCATACTGCTGCTCGCGCCGTTCGCTTTCCGCTTGGCCTTCTTGCCCGGACCACCAGCAGCAGCAGTACCGGCCAAGTTGGACCCTGCCTCGTCCGAAGGCGGTGAAACGGACGTCTGCATCGCCTGCGCCGCGAGTTTGACTTCTTCCGCCGCCGAAGCGATCTGGTCTTCTGCGCTCGCGTAGAAGTTATACCGAGAGGTGGCGGCGGCGGTAGCGGCGGCACGATCGACCGCTTCGAGCGAGTTGGCGCGACTGCGCATCTGCGCGAGCGTCATGCCCTCGAACGGGTCCTTCTTCGGTTGCTGCTGGTGCTGATGGACCAATCCGTCCGACGAGACGTGTTGTTGGACGCCGTCTCGTTCCTCGAGGTCCTTCCAGACTTCGTCGAGTCCGTCGTTGTTGTTCTCCGGGGGCACGAACTCGCCCGCCGAAGGACCGAGTTCGAGTTCGAGCTCGCCGAGGACGCTCGGTTCCGGCGAGGGAGTCAAGAAGCGCGGGTACGGCGCAACGACCGGTTGGTACATGCCGTACGAGGAGAAGAAGGCGGGAGGGGCTCCGATCGGTGGAGCCGAAGACAACGCTGCCGGCAAGTCGCTGAAGATGGTCGCGTTCGGCGGGAACGAAGGGGACGCCATCGTCCCCGAGGACGTGCTCGCGAACGGGAAGACGGACCCTGAACCGGATCCGGAAGCGTTCGCAGCTGCTGCGGCTGCAGCAAAGGCGAACGGATCGGAGGGCATGCCCGAAGGGGCCTGCAGGTTCTGAAACGGAGCGTAGGCGGGAGTGCTGCCGTGACCGAGGGCGGAAGAAGAGGTGCTCGAGTTGGGCAATGCACTAGCTTGTGAGGGCGGAGAGATTTGAGGCGCTCCATTCGCACCGGAAGAGGCCGCCGGAATGACGGCGGTCCACGACGGCGTCGAGACGATGCCGGTGTGGGCGGCGTTCGAGACGGGAGGGAGGGCGGCATAGGTCCAATCGGGAGAGGGTCGGAACGGGAGTCGAGGTTGCGGAGCGTGGATTGTCGTCGTAGTAGGAGGAGGGGCAGGATGTTGTACGGGAGTTTGAGTACCGGAAGCGACGCTGGGCGGTCGCAGGGTCATCGACGAGTTCTTGCGGCTGCCCGGGCCCGGACGAGCGCCTCCATGGTTGTGACCGCCAAACGTAGGAGGCTGTGGCGGCACTCGATCGCTAGGCTGTGGCATCAAGAGGTCTATTCATCAGCGACGCAGCTCCCACCGAGATCGGACTTGCGGCCCGCCTGCCCGACGACCCTGGTTGAACCCACCTGAGCCTGTTGCAGAGTCGTTCTCAAGAACGCCTCGAGGTCCTCTGTCGCTTTCCTGCGCTCGTGCGCCTCGACGCTCGACTGCAAGCCGTAAATGTCGGCGTGGCCAGACTGAAGGGCTGGAGAAGGCAGTGCGGGTCCGACGATGCCTTGTCGCTGCTCCATGTGCCAGCGACGCCAAAATAGGTTCTCGATGCGCGAGTCCTGCAGAGGCGGATCCCGGGAACATTGGTGCGTGCGGACGAAAAGAGAGGGGGGAAGGGGGGACAGCCGATGCGGGGAACAAGTTTTCGAGACGGGGGTTGCTTTCGTCAGCGTAAGGGGATCACGAGTGTGGAGCGAATCGGGTGCTCACCTGTTCGAGTAAAGCTCTGGCTTTGCCGTTCCAGGCGTTCCAAGTGAGTTTGAGGGCGGTAGAGTCCGAGTCGGCGGGGGCAGACGCCGAAGCAACGGGATCGAACGTCGTCGGCGGCTACGAGTGGCCATTCGGCGGCGAGGTGATCATGCAGAGTACCCAGGGTAAAGGAGTATTGTATCAGCGTGTGGACCAGGGTGCGCGACGGGAGAGAGTGAACCCGGAGAGAAGAAAACAGGGTTTTAGTCGCTGCAACGGCTTCGGAGGCGGCGGTCCCCACAATCCTCGGCCCCCCCCTCCCGCTTGATGCAGCCACTGAAGTGCGCTTCCTTGGGGTTCCGTAGCGCATCTCGTTGTGCGTACCAAAGGACGCGCCCGATGTGCGGTGGAAAGAAGCGAGCGAAGAGTCCGAAAAAAAGAGGGGAGCGCGAAGAGAGAGAGAGAGACGACCACTCACGTCTAGCCTGACGACGATGGTCCGCATTCGTTTCCTCCACCGAGTCCTCGCTTGTTCCGTCCTCCTTTGTCGAGTGTATCTATGTGGCGCGAGTTTGGTGGGTGCTGGATTAGGTGCTCGGGGTTGCGACGGTGGCGGCTCAAACGCGCGAGATTGGCCGGTCAGGGTCCAGGACACGTCGGGGTGTGTACGCCTGCTCGGGACTGTGTTCAGCAGCCCATCGTACGGCGGGACTGGACCTGAGAGCTGGGCGGCGAGGAGGAGGACGAGACGTCGGCGGAGGAAGCGGCGTTAAGGGCGAGTGCGTCTACTCAGCCAGCGAGGTCTGCCTTGCGAGTTCCCGGAGAATAGAGCAGGGATCTGCGACCGTCACTCTGATGATCTCTACGCTGCCCGTCGCCTGACGACGCCGCCGCTGCTCTCCCCCTCCGACACAAATTTTCAGCTTTCGGTCGCGCGCGCGCGTCGCTCGCGGCGGCGATCATTCGTCGATCGCGTCGGACTGCTCGAAATGTATCGACTCAAGGATCTTCCAAGAGAATATCAACTAGCCTGACGCTACACAGAGTCACCCTACCACGAACCCGAAGCAGCGACGAGGAGCTAACACAAAAGAACACGAGAGATTGCCACGGAACGGAAGCAGTCAGCGACAGGGGGCAGCACGCGCGGTGCCAACGCGAGAGAAGCTCGGCTGGCGGCCGCGACTGGGCTTGCTTTCTTCTTCATACCTTCACTTCGTGAGTCGCCGCACCTGCAGGGGCTGCCTATGCGCGAGCGCGATCAGAATAACCCACCAGCTGACACCGCTCCCGCTTGTTTGATCCACTGCTTCCGTCCTCCCTCAGTCTCAACACGGCGCACTCCGAAAACGGCGAATCCTCTCTACGAAGGGACGAGCCCACACGGAACTGCGCCCTTTTCCTGAGAAGGAGACTGAACCTATACAGAACCGGCTTAATCGCTTGGAATCGAGCCCAGTGTCGACCCGAGTTTCATGATCCGGCGACATCCCCTCCTCCCCTTTGAAACGTGTAGTATGACTCCCAAATGCAACACACATGCCGCTTCCATACTCGATCCTGCATACCTCTTTCAGCGAGAGGGCCTCTTTGCGTCCTGATCGCGACTGGGGGCTGGCGTTGCATTGCATTCGAGGTGGACACTTTCCTCCAGCGACTTTGTGAGAGAGCTCGAGAACGCAGCTCGCATTAGCTCGCACGCGACAAGATCGCTGAGAACACGGGACCATGCAAGTTACAACACTTGAAGCGAGGGCTATACATTGAAATCAACACGGCACGGAGAGCACAGGAAAGGCAGCGGAGGAAAGCCGGTAGAGAGGAGAAGGAGAGCGTCTCGCAGCGGGTTCACGACGGCTGCTGCTGCTGATCCGTCTGCATCGGCTGGGCATCTGCAGGCGGCGGCACCTCGACCGCTTGAAGAGGTACCGCAGCCGCGGTCGTAGATTCCTGTCCGGCACTAGGCGCTGCCGCTCCTCCAGACCCACCAGCCGCCACCGTCGCCGCCTGTGCCTCTTGTTGCGGTTCTGCGATCACCCCTCCTCCTCCTCCTCCAGCCTTGAGCAACCTCTCGTGCTCCCTCTTCTGCTGCGCCTCGCCCTCGATCCCCTCGACCGGTTTGGCACCAAACTCGATCCCGGCGCCGACGCCGTGCTGAACCGCGGCGAGCTTTTGCGCGTCGAGTTGCTGCAGGAAGAGGGTCGGGGCTTCTGGGTCGGCGAGCGGGTAGGAGGGGGTTTGGAGGATGGTGGGGGGCACGTTCGAAGCAGCGGAGGAGGAGGAGGAGGAGGAGGCGGAGGAGGCGAGAGTTGCGAGATGGGCGGCGGAGGAAAGGGCGTAAGGGTTGGTCGGAGCGACGGTCGACTGCAGTCGGTCATAGAGTATGCTGTCTCCCGTTTCGATTGGAGAAGTCAGTCCAACGGCTGTCCTTGTGGATGTGGCGCACTTGAAGAGCGACAAGTGGGGACTGGAAGGGGCCGAACACGCACGCTCGCTCTATCCGGAGACGCTGAATCGCCTTCTTGCTTCGGAGAATCTTGACGGCGAGTTTCGTATTGTCCTGCACGAGCAGAGAACCAGCGTCACCGAGTCTGCTATGATGCGTTGTTCTCGGTCGGCGACTGGTTGATGCCGCAAGAGAGCGTCCTCACCTCCTCGACCTGCACGAGCTTCTTCTTGAGTTCGCCGTACTTTTGTCGGTACTTTGCATCGTCTAGAAGCAGCCACAGGTCAGCCAAGGGTGTACGAGCGAGGATAAGGAGGCGGCGGTCAACGTACCGGCCTGGGTTGCGACGCCGGACGAGTAGGCCTTGGATTTGGACGCGGCGGGAGCCATGACGTGTGCAGCGATATAGAAGCTATTCGGGTACCGTTTGAAGCTCCAACAGCAGCTTTTGGCGCGAGAGAGGGTCAAGGCGGAGGCAGGCGAGTCGAGGTTGATTCGCTTGGATGCAGGTTAACCCTCTCGGCACGCTACACTCGTCCATCTGAGGGAATGACAGATCCGACATGGCGGGAGAGGAAGCAGGAACTGCTCCGACTGCTCGCAGAACTGTCTCTCGAAGTGTATGCGCCAGCCACCACTCGCGACGAGAAGCTCCACCGCGCACTGCTTCAACCAGATCAGGCCGGCTCTAGACCACCGAGTGAGCCCAGATCACCTTCGGGATAGCTTAACACGTGTATTTACTTCGACTCGCAGCCGCCAACGGGCCCACGAAACGCCTCCGAACCGTCGCACTCTCGCTCGACGACTTTCCGCCCCTCTCGACCCTCTCGTCGACCAGCTCGCTCTGCCGCGTCGAGCTCGTCAGGCCCGCTTCCGCCCTCACTGGAGTCGATACTGGCGGAAAGAGCAGCACGTACGTCATGAAGACTGTCGACAAGCGCTGGGCCTTCCGGATGCGAGCGGTGAGTCTCGAACTTCTCAGTCCACTTCCATCGTTGACTTACGACCCCCCGCTTTGTGATTCACCCAGCAACAATCTCATATCCACGAGCTCGCCGTCTTACGTCTCGGCCTGCGGGACGAGGAAACGAACCAGAAACGTCGAATACCGCGCCTCGTCGCCTCTTTCCTCTCGCCGTCCTCGTTCCACATCGTCCTGTCACACGTCCCAGGAGGCGACCTTTCGATGATCCTCGAACGGCATGCAGGCACCGGTACATCGTCTCAGGTCTCTGCTTCGGGTTTGCAAGAAGCCTGGGTCCGAGAGTGGATGGCAGAGTTGGTGGACGCGCTCGAGTGGCTGCATTCGAGCGGGTGGGCGCACCGGTAAGGAGGAAGAGGGGCGAGACCCATCCTCGGACCGCCTCTGGACTGACGCAGCAGGCATCTTTTTTTGCACATAGAGATATCAAGCCCCAGAACCTTCTCTTAGACACCGACGGCCACCTCCTCCTGACCGATTTCGGTTCGGCCGCTCCGCTCCTTCCCGCCTCGTCGTCGTCGTCGTCGTCGTCGTCCCCCTCTTCTCCTTTTGCGATCGCGCGCAAGCACTGCCGCGCCTTGATCGGCACCCCGGACTATATCGCACCCGAGATTTTGGCCCATGCCGAGGCTTTGTACCTCGAGGAAGAGGAAGAGGAAGACTCGGACGATGAAGGAGGAGGCGGGCTGGGGATCAAAAGTGCCAGTGGCGCTGCTGTTGCCGCCGCCGCCGCCGCTGAGTCGAAAGACGAGCTCGCAGCGTACGGAGCCGAAGTGGATCTCTGGTCCAGCGGCATCGTCATGTACGAGGTCGGTCCATTTCATTTTCGGTTGACCGTCTCCCGTTTCGTGACGAGGAGTTCTGAGTTTGGCGTCTTCGCAGCTCTTGTTCGGCGCCGCACCTTTTTACGCAGTAGAGATCCCAGAGACGTACGATCGCATCGTCAGGTGGCAGGTAAGGACCAGCAATGCTCACTTGTGCAGTTTCCTCAAGCCCAGAGCTGACCGGGGAACCTGCTACTAGGACAACTTGCGTTTCCCGCCAGCTTCGTCGGTGTCGAAAGCAGCAGAATCATTGATCAGAGCGTGAGTCGTGAAGCGCGAACTGCTCACCGGGCGAGCAGTGCTCACTGAACGTCTTGCGTCTTCAGGCTTCTCACGAACGCCGAATCGAGGCCGACATTCCAGAAGATCAAGTATCACGAGTTTTTCAACAACGTCAAGTGGAATCAGCTTCGCACCGGTGCGCTCGGAGCCCTGCCCTCCGAACAATTCCGGCTGTCATTTGCTGACAATTGCTGACAATCTTCCTTCAGGCCAACCGACCTTCCAGCCGCCGAGTCCTGACTCCGACCTCCCCGCTTCGCCTTCCTTCTCGCGTTCGCAGCGCTCGTTCGCGCAATCCTTCGATGTCGACTCGTTCATGTCTTCTCCCGGCCTGTCGATCCTGAGGCCATCGCCGACCACTCTTGTCCGCTTCCGCGACACGGAACAGCTCTATTGGCAAGCTAGCGAGTTCGGCGGGTTGACGACTCTGCCCGCCGAGCACGAGTTTGAGCGTGTCCCCTCAGCGGCGGCGGCGACGTCCTCGACTGGTGAGCTTCCCGAAATGGCCAGCCCGCCCAGTGGACCCCGGCGCAAGGCGACCTCTTCATTCGAAACGCCCGCTCGGCCGCGTTGGTCTGCCCAAATCGAACGAGAAGTGCAAGCCACCACGACAAGCCGGTCGTCCTCGTCGTCCAGGCGCACATCCGACGGACTCGAAGCATGGAGGGAGATGCAAGAGCACGCGTGGTCCGTCAGTCGCTCGGCGCGGAAACGATCCGCAACTTCGAGTGGCGGCACACCGTGCCTGCCACCGCCTTCGAGCGGGCGCAGCGGGCGCAGCGAGGAGCAAGATCGGCTGGGTGGACTTCAATCCCGGCACAAAGAAGTCCTCAAGCAATTGGACGACATGGACGACAAGTACAGCTCGCTGTTCGCACTCGCAGCCGGTCAAAAGAGCTCGCCGGTCAGATGAGCTGGAGATATGACTCGTCGCTTTTAAGCAGCTTTCAGGTGCAATCAACTCCGTTTCGCTTGCATTCTCTGTTTGCCCTTTTTTTTAGCGAGTCTGCGGGCTCTTGCGCTCGTTCCTGACCATCGCTGACATCTCGCCGGGGTCAAAGAAGTGAGGAAGCACGTACGCAAAAGATTGCTCAGATCATGTACAAACAACAAGTAAGCTTAGAGCTGCAGCTGCTATACAAGAGACGCCGTAAAGCTCGCCACATCGAGGTCGCCGTAGTCGATATCCGCCGGGAGTTCGTCGAGCGACTCGAGGATCGCCTTTTGGGACATGGGCTTGTCGCCTTTCGCGTCCGTCGCTGCCTTCGCAGGCGTGTCCGAGACTTGGAAAAGGTCGAGGATCTGATCGGTGCCCAGGGTGTCGAGGTCCGAATTCTGCTGCGAGACGACGGTCGAAGCGACGTTGAGCTTGAAGCGCTGGAGGCTGCGGGTGGACTTGTGTGTTAGCCTTCAGGAAGTTGCATCGGGGCTTCAAGGGGACGTTCCGTACCCCATGATCTTCTCCTCGAGCGTGCCACGCATGATGAGTCGGTAGACGTTGACGACCTTCTTCTGGCCCAAGCGATGCGCCCGATCCATCGCCTGCAAGTCTTTCATCGGATTCCAGTCGTGCTCGACAAAGATGACGGTGTCGGCACCGGTCAGGTTCAGGCCGAGTCCGCCGACGTGGGTCGTCAAGAGCAAGCAGTCGATGGACGGGTCCGAGTTGAAGGTCTGGCACACGGCGTGACGCTTCGAGACATCGGTAGTGCCGTCCAGGCGCATGTACGTTACGTTGGGCATCACCTTGCGCAGCAGGTCATGCTCGACAATGTCGAGCATCGTCTTCTGCTGACAGAAGATCAAAGCCCGGTGCTGGGGGAACGCGCCGTCCGCTTCCGTTGCGTCGGCGTCGGCAGGCGAATCCGAGGCGCCGATACCACAGTCGAGGAGGATTTGTCTGCGTAAATGCAAGGAATCAGGTCCCCATTCGTCTGCCATCGAGGTGAAAGGAAGGATGACCCTTACTGCAACGCGCGAATCTTCGGAGCATGCATAATGTCGTGGATATTGGCGTCGGGGCCCGCAGCTTTCACCAAGGCGGCTTGGTGCTGAGGCAGTTCGGGCTTGTAGACGAGGGCGGGGTGATTGACCAGTTTGCGAAGGTACTGAAGCGCCTGGAAGACGTGCTGCGGTTTTGGGGCGGTGCTAGAAGACGAGCTGACTTCACCGACGGCAAGCTGCTTCCCTTGCGAGTGCGAAAAGTCGTCGTAAAGCTGCTTCTGCACCGGCGAGAGCTCGACGTGGTAGTCTTGGATGATCTTGGGCGGCAAGTCGTCGAGCACATCCTCCTTGAGTCGGCGCAGGATGAAGGGCAGGACCTGCTTGTGCAGCGCTTCCAGCGCGAGGGTTCCCGCCTCTTGCTCCTTCGACGAGCTCTTGGCGTCACGGCTTGCGGCGATGGGCTTGCCGAAGCGTTCGTTGAAGGCCTTCTCCGACCCGAGGAAGCCCGGCATGAGGAAATCGAACAGGCTCCAAAGCTCGAGTACGTTGTTCTGTATCGGCGTGCCGGAGAGAATGAGACGGTGGATCGCCTTGTAAGTCTTGACCGCGCGAGCGAGCTTCGTTTTGCCGTTCTTGATGATGTGGCCCTCGTCGAGGATCACGTAGTGCCAATCGATCGGGCCGAGGAGCTCGACATCGTTTCGAGCGACATCGTAGGACATGATGACGACGTCGTGATCCCGTAGGCGATGGACGAGACGCTCGCGGTCGGCTCTTGCGCCCGTGTAGACGATCGCGCGCAGGGCGGGGGCGTAAGTGTTGATCTCGTGCTGCCAGTGGCCGGTCAGGGTCGGAGGACAGATGACGAGAGATGGAAGATGGACCGCGTCGGGAGACTGAGTTTGACGATATCGTTCAGCACGCTCGTGGTGCATACTCGCGAGAATCGTAATCGACTGCAGGGTTTTGCCCAGCCCCATGTCTAATGGCATCGCGGGGACAAGCCGTTAGTGAATTCGTTGCGCTATTTGAGAAGGAAGGGAGAGTGAAAGAGCTTACCGTCGCAGAGGAGGCCATGCAGCTGGTAGCGAGCCAAGAACGCCAACCAGCTTACACCGTCGCGTTGGTACTTCCGCAGCTCGACGCCGATGTCGACCGGGATCTTGTACTCGGCAACCTTGCTACCGTCCAGCAATTGCATCAGGAACTCGCGCTCGAAATCGCGTTTGGCCAACAGCTCGGCCGAGAACCCTGGAGGATCGGGAAGACCGGACTGCGCAGGTTGCGGTTAGAGCGACGGTTGAAAATTTTTGAGTTCAAAGAGCGGACACAACGCACCTCGAGCGGTACAAGCTTGACAAGAGTGGCGAAAGTACGCGTTGCGAGGAAGCGTATGTCGTCGTCCGGGTCGCTCATGCGGCCAAGCACGGGCACCACGAGGAAGATCACGTAGGGCAGAATCTTGATGTCGAGAAGCTCCACGATGCCTGCATGCGAAGAGTCAGTAGGCGAGCCAGGCGGCTAGGTCTGGCTTGAAATCACGCACGCGCGATCGTCTCCATGGCTCCGCGGCGATGGTTGAGGTGGAGCGGATCACCCAGAACCGGGACAACCGTCTCGACGATTTCCCGCAGAGCATCCGTAGGCACGACGTCGCAGATAGCAGCGAACGACTGCGCAACCGCATAGCGGACGACCGCGTAGGTGCTTCTGCTGGCCACAGCAAGTGCGGGCAGCAAGGACACGAGACGAGGATGCAAAGCCGGGACGAGCTGTTTGGCAACGACCGGGAGCACGGTCAGGCAGTCGAGGAGGTCTTGACCTTTACGGTCGTCGGCTTGGAGGGTTCCGTCGGCCTCTGCCGCCGCGCCTGTAACATCGCGACGCGAGCATGGTCAGAAACTCGGCCCGTTCTCAAAAGGGTTTGGACATCAACGAATGCGCACCTTGACCGTATGCCTCGAGCAAAGGGTCTGCCATACAGCTCCACAGCTTCGGCACCCTGGTCAGCAGGTCCGCGCCGAACCGCTTCGCGAGAGCAGCCAACGCTTGCTGGGCGCCGCGATAGACCAATTTCGTCGCCTCATCCGATTCGGCGACAGCCTCTTGAGGAGCTTTGCTCGACTTTTCCGCTACTCCCCGGGCGGGGTCCTTGGCGAGACTTAGGATACCGGCCGAGGTCGACTTGGCCGACGCGAAAAGTGGCGTGAGCGTGACGTCTTGGCACAAGAAGGCGCACAAATTGCCGACGAGCTTCGGCGCCGGGTTGACACGCATCGTGGAGTCCGGAGCCGTGCAGAGGTCGATGAGCACGGCGATGGCCGAAGCGGCGCGAGCTTGCAGGTCTGGATTGTCCTCCATCTGTTTGAGCAACAGCCGATCAGCAATCTGTTTCTGAAGCACCCACTGCATTTTCGCAGTCTCACCTTGATGCTGTTTGTCACGCTCCGAATGAGCGGCGTAATCTTGGCCGGAATCGACTTGAGCGCAATGACGGCACTGCCGAGAGCAGCGAAGACCTGGCGGTCATAGCGACTCTTCGCGCTGTCGTGGTAGGCGACGGAACCCAGAATCTGCTTGTGACGTTCCTCGAGCTGAGGCAAGGCGACCTTTTTCACCTTGGCCGGGACGATCGCCAGTAGCGCCTCATAGCTGTTCGTAACGAGATCGGCTTGGTGACGCCCGAACGGCTCGGGAATCGACGGCAGCCGATCCGCCGGCACCTTCCCTTGTGAGATGAAGCACGCGTAAAGAGCGGTACAGTCACTGCGAACGCGCTGCAGGATCGGCGTCGTCTCCTGGTACGCCTCGGGAGGATCGGCTGCGAGGAGGTTGTGCAGAAGGGGCACGAGCGTGGCGGTCAAGGGAGAGGCTGCGAGTGCGGCCTTGTCCACGGTCCGCGACGCCCACTCTTCAATGACGATGGCGGCGAGAGTTCGCTGCAATGCCGACGCGGACTGCAAGCCGGTCTCGGTCAGATGGTTGAAGTCGTTCGGCAGGACACCTGGCCACGCGGACACGAGGGCGCCGATGGCGGTCGCGGCGGCGACGCGGCAGCGCAAAATTGATTCGGGGGTGACGAGAGCGAGATCCTGGTTGAGCATCGGCTTGTCCACGCTGTACACCGTTCCTTCCGACGTAGCATCCCCCGGCGCGCCGAACGACAACAAGCGACGGTCGACGGCGGTGCCAATCTGCGTGTTGAGGAGGGCGAACCAGTTGTTGATCTGCGCGGTGACGAGCGCCGGGACTGATGGTCCCAAGCGCCCGAGACAGGCCGTCCAGGCTTCGAACGTCGTCTCGCGAATCTCGGCGCGCTCCTCGAGAAGCAGGTTCTGGAAGAGGAGTCGACAGAAGGTGGCGTCGACCCAGGTCGGAGGCAGGGTCGGTAAACGCAAGAAGACGAGGAATGTTCGCACGACTGCGAGCCGGACGGACGTGATCGTGTGTCGGAAGAAAGCGAACAGGCGGGGAATGAGGGCAGGAAGGGGAGTCCTGAAGGCGCGAACGGGCGTATCAGTGCGTCGTCGCTGCTGGACCAATGCGAGCGCACTTACGACATGGCCGGCGATTGCAGGTGCGCCAGGACTGACGGGTGCTCGAGCAGTTTCGCTGTGGAGAGCAGCATGTCAGCAATTGGACGCGGATGCGCAATCAAACGCCGAGGTACGCACAGAGGAGATCCATAACTCCGCCGACCGAGCTCGCAAGGTCGTCCTTCAAGTCGCCGAGACAGCTCCACAGAACTTCGAGCAGGTCGTGAAGCTCGCTCGAGAGACCGGCGACGATCTCGTGCGCTACGGGCGCCAATGTCGCGGCAGCGGCAGCACGGACATCGTCGTCGCGATCGCGCAAGCCGACAAGGGCCGCGTCGACGACCACCTTGAGCGGCAATTCGGCGTCTTGCAGGTTGGGCTTGACGTCCTCTTCGACCTTGACCGGCGGCGGGACCGACAGCAGCTCGCGGCCCTGAACTGCGACGACGTACTTCAAGCCGAGCAGACCGGAATGTCGGACCTGCCAGATGTACTTTGGCTTGCTCGGGTCGGCGGGTGGTGCCGACGGGTCTGGACGCTGATGAACCATGTCGGCGAGGATCCGCCTCACTTGCTGAGACGACGAGGCGGGCATCGACGGCAAGAGGACCGCCAGAGCTTGGGCCGCTGTCTCTCGAACGGGCGCAACCACCTGCCGTGGGGAGAGAGAGGAGAATCATCAGCATACTCGGCGATCTCGTCGCGTCGCTCATAAACCCTCACGCACCTGATCGGAAACATAGTCGCCGAAGCGGTCGAGCGCAAACACATACAGCAACTTCGCAGCGAGGTCTTCGACCCAGACGCGATGGAGCTCGGCGTTCTGGGCGTGCGAAACGCCTTCGAGTTTGCCACCGCCGCTCGCCTGCAGCCTGAGGATCTCGCGCAAGCCGATGCTCGCACCGTGCCGCGTCTCCCATCCCGGCGCGAGCAGCCCGACCGACAGACGCTCGACGACGGCGCGCCACGGCCATTCTCCTGCCTTGACTTCGGTCTGCGCCTGCTCGGCTTCGACCTTGGCCTGGATTTCGCCACCCAAGCGTTCTCGTTCCTTTGCCTTTGCGGCCGGATCGATGACAATCTTTGTCTCCTCTTCGACGCCCTCCTGCTTGACGCCGTTTGCGCTCGTGGAAGTCGAGACGAGCGGCTCTCGTGGCGATTCGGGAACGGGAGCTGCTGCCACCTTTGCCTTCTTCGCGGCCGGTTGCGGGATCGGACTCGGCGCGACGCCCGCTTTGCCTTCGGCTTTGCGCTTCCGCTTGAGCTTGTTCCGTTCGCGCGCAGACAGCCCTGCATACGGGTCCGCCTCTGCCGCAGGCGATGACGGTTCGGGTGCAGCTGCGGCCGGGCTGGACGCAGTCGAGCTCGAGGCGGACGCTGCTTCGACTGCAGGAGGCGGAGCTTTCGTCGCGGCTTCGGCTGGTTTCACGTCGCCGGACACCGACCCGAGAGCGTGGCCCGGCTTGAAGCGCGGCGGTGGCAGTGCAGGTCGCGACGGATCGGGAATCGAGGAGGCAGGTGCGGCGGGACCGTCCGACGCCAACTCTGCGGTGACGTCTACGCCGATATCGTCCATGCCGGCGCCCATTCCGAGGCCGAGATTCTTCATGACGTCCTTGTGAGCCTGCTCGAGTTCTGCGGCCGACAGTTGCGAGAGTTTGCCGTATTCTTTCCCGGACGACGCGAGCAAGAGCTGGCCGTCCCGGAGCACGCGCGCAACATCGAAATCATGGAGAGACATGGGCGCGATGCCGTTGGCCGCGGTCTCGTCCGCACCGTCGAGTGCGGCAGTTTCGGAGGTTTGGGTCCGTGCCGGATCCCAGACACCCGCGGCACGCGAGATGAAGCCGAGAGCGGAGGCTGCAGCTTGACGAGTTTCCATCGAGCGAGACTGGAGCAGCGGCAGGACCTGTTTGCGAAGGAGTAGAAGCGCGTGAGAGGCGGCAAAGCGGGATAATCCCCGGCCCACTTACCCTGGCTACCAGCGCGAGGACTTCGTTCCATTCGCCGTCAACGCCGCACCAGACGCCTTCGTACGAGACTGGCTGCGTCGCATCCTCGACTTTGACGCTGGGTGCGAGGCTCGGATGACCGGAATGTTCAGCCGAAGGATGCGAGACTCGGATGCTGGCGATCCCGGCGAGCTGGCGGGCTGCGGTCAGGCGGATAGACTGGGTCGAACCTGTCTCGAGCAGCGCCACGAGCCGGTCAAGCCTGTAAAGGCGCGTGCAGCGTGTTAAGCTGCCTCGCGGAAGAAAAAAGTGGTCGGGAGGAAGCGGTGCCTGTTCCTGCTCACCTCGATCCGGCCATGTCTGTGCGGCTAGCCTGTCCCTAGCGTCAGGCTTTTGCTGTTTGCTCCGCTGACCGACCGGAGTCGTTGTCTGTCACGAGCGCAGGTTTGTCGACGGAAGAACCGAGAGGTGGGGTCGCCGGTCGAGGACGCTGTTCTCACTCTAGACGCACACAAGGAGGACGGACGAGAGCAATGCACTGCGCTAGAAAGGGTCTGGATTGTCTACAAGTCGCTACAGCTGGCTGCTTCCCACCTCCGCTCCTTCCCAAACTTCATCTCGTATCCAGGAGTCGACCACTCGGATCGGACAAGCGAGCGCGCTCTTTGCTGACCGGGGAGGCTGCCCTGCCGGCCGGCGTAATCGACCTGAACCTGCTACCTGAGACCCGCCTGCTCAAAACGCGGGCGAAATCTCCCGAATTCCAACTCCGAGGGAACCGTTCCGAACTTCAGATCCAGCCGGCCGGTTGCTCTTCTCTGCGTACTGCTCGCCTGCAGGCGAGCCTGCTCGGCGGCCCGGTCGCGCGCACGAAGGCGGGGGCGGATTCGCGTCCGGATGAGGGATACATGTACTTTGTATAAATTACACTCCAGGTCTCGTGAGATTAGGTTATTAGGGGATTTATGCGGTATGAGATTCAGAGCACGCAGCGGTGTAATGCAGACTCGAGATGGACATCAGACTCGGTTGTACGAAACGTGGTCGAAGTATTCTGCCGTCGGCTTGGTTTCGCCGACCGTGCCGGGCGAGAACCCTTGCTTCGCCGAGTCGGACGAGTAGTTGGTGCGGACGGGGGTCAAGCTCGAGAGGAGGTCTTCGATCCGGGACAGGCGCGCCTTGACTTCACGCGTGTCGTTCATGAGCTCGCCGCCGGCGACCATGCCGCCTTGCTCGTTCTCGGGACCGCTGATGAGTCCTCCTCCGAGACCAGTCGCTTCGACCTTGTGCGCCTTCTTCTTGTTCTTCGTGCCCGCCTCGGCACCCTGGGCGCCTTCTCCCTCGAGCTGCGCCGTCTCCTTCTCCTTGCCGAGCGATCCGATCGGCTCCGGCGTCGTCTTTAGCTCGAGCCACTGTTACGTCCGCCGAAAGAATCGGAAGGTGAGTATCATGCGTAGCTGAGCTTGGGATGCAGAGAATTCGCTCAGCTGACCTTGAGGAGACGGTAGAAACCGGCCGCGACGGCCGCGCCGAGGAAAGGTCCCCTAGAGGCAGCGTCGTCAGCGTTAATGGGGGTAACGTCGAACCCTGAGCACATCGGAAGACGACAGTACTGACAAGAAGTAAATCCAGGCATATCCGTTGAAGGTCAGCGAAACGACATCGGGACCGAGAGATCGCGCAGGCTGTCGAGAAATCCAGGCTTGTCAGCACGCTCGGGCTGCGCGAGCTCTTGTCCAGCTCGTCGCGCGGGCTTTCGTCCAGTCTGTCGCACAAGCGTTTGTTCAGCTTGGCGCACTCACGTTGAGAGACCCGCCGGTGAAGGAAACTGCGCAGACTGGGCTGTCAATACTCAGGGATCTTAGGGAAGAGGAGACTTCCGACGGCGTACCGGAGGCGAGTTCGGCGACGAATAGAGCCAGTCCGATAGGGAGAGGTGCAATGAAATTGGAGCTATGCTTCTCAGCGGCCACAAGGAGGCTGTGTGTGTGTAGGGTGAGCTTCCCGGTCAATTCAGTCCGCAGGAAAACAACTTACATGACGAGCATGAGGAGCGCAGTGCACGCCGCTTCGAGGAACAACCCGCGCGTGATGCTCATGCCCTCGGCTAGCGTAGTGCGGACGTTGAGCTGACCGGGAGTCATGCAGCTGACGAGACCCGCCGCAGCCAGTCCGCCGAGAAATTGCATGAAGGTGAGAATGGCGGCACGGATCGGGCTCATTGCGCCGACGAGCAGCAGTCCGAGTCTATTCGGGACGTCATATGCGTCAGCTAGTCGTCTTGAAAATATCAGACGCGCAAGGAGTTCCTTGGTCGAAGATCATGAGACGAGTGAAGGGAAAACTCTCAGCGTACGAGACGGCGGGGTTGTACAGACTGCCCGAGACGCGACTCATGCACCAGGCGGTGGCGGTCAGAGACATGCCGAAGGCGAACGCGATATAGAGCACTGTGAGCAGCAGCGCAGGTCCGTTGAGCGTGACTGGCCAACGATTCTTGAACAGATTCGGTACCGGTCGACTTACGGCTCGACGTGTTGACGGTAGATACGGTAGAACCATTGAGCCCGGAGGCGGTCTGGCCAGTGATGGAGTTTGCCGGCGAATTGGCGACACTGGAAAGGGAGAGGGGAGAAGGGAAAAGAGAAGGGAGAAAGGGTTACTTGTCGGCTCGTCTCGATCGACAAGGGCAGTACAGGCGCCGACAGACGTACTGGGTACCAGCAAAAGCAAAGAACAGGAAGAGCGTTGTGCCGACGAACTGTCCCGACAGCAAGGGCGACGGGTCAGTGTTTCCGTCACGGGGGCGAAACAACGTCGCACTCACTTCGCCCAACGCTGCGACCAAGTGACTCTTGATCACAAGACTTCGGCTGCCGAGCTGGCGCAGCGGTACGATCACCTTCTCGGACATGGTGATGAGCCACGGAGCGATGTGAGTGAAGCAAGAAGCAAAGTCAGGCAGGGCAGCTCCAACCTTAGCGCCTTCTCAAGATCCCGCTTCCCGTGAGGAGATCCTTCCTCCAGAGATCATGATCACTGCCCTGTCTGGAAGTCGAGTCCCGAGCGCGGTCGAGTCGCTGGCTGTATGACGGGGAACGGGCTCCGTGCGTTCCAAGGTTAGCCGCCCCGAGCATCTGCACGCCTCTCAGGCTTAGCCTTTGCTCATGAATATGAGGACCAGCGGCGATGCCTAAGGGAAGGCGCGGGAGCAAGGCGCGGGCGAGGTGATCTTCATTTGGCAAAAGCGGGACGGGGGCTGGAGCCTCGAAAGAAGACCCGCAAAATGGCCAGCAGGCGCGCGCAAATAGGTTAGCAAAGCTTGTCGATTGCAGTTGCGCTTGCTATTGCGTTAGCTTGCTATTGCGTTAGCTGGTGACTCCTCCTCGCCGCCGGAAGAACAGGCTCGACGGCAAGAACGAGGATTGAGGAGCATGAAGCGACCAGATGCCCCCCCACCCCCCCCGGCGTAGGATCTGGTCTTTCGTGCGAGATGCCTTTGCATTCGCCCTGCGTCTCCAATCATGCGCTGTCGCTGGTTGGCGATGGATGCTCGCTGTCATCGGCGGCGAGTTGATGAAAGTGTCGCAGGGTCACGAGAGGTCGACAGCGGGCATTGTGAGCGAGGGAGTCGCGCTGTTCGCATAGACCAGCCAGGAGCAGTAGCTCTCCGCGCACTCGGCCTCGCCGTGAGCGAGTGCGCCTTCGAAAGCAGGTTCGGCCGACAGCGGCGAAGAGCGACTCTCCTTCCACCCGCTACTCTAGAGGCCTACTTCGAGCTCAAGCACCAGCAGGTGTATGCTCTTGCGCATCGGTCGAGCCAGTCAAACCGCTACGCATCTGCGCCGCTTCATGACGTCGACTCCCAACTCGATTTCGTCTCGCTCGTCCGGCAAGAGCCGGACCCCGCACGAGGGCGTGCTCGTGCTGCCAGCCCATGCCGAGCTGCAGGACCTCAGCGAGCAGGAGAGGACGAGCCTGCTGTGCGATACGCACACCCACGTCCTGTCAACTTGGCACTCCTGTCGGTCGCTGTTTTTCTATCCCTGATCTACAGAGGAAGAACTGACCCTTTTCTCAGACAAGGAGAAATACCCGGAAGGGCAGTACGACTCGATCCGATCTTTCGTGCAGGCGACACTGCAGGCCGACGAGGGCAATCGCATTGCCAAGGTTGTCGACGTTTGGTGTGAATCGCCACCGGTCGCAGATTGGCGCGACATCGTCGACGACCTCGCGAAACTCGAACAGCAAGACGGCGGGCTCAGCTACCACTTTGTGATTGGCTGTCATCCGGACGTCGCGGGCGACTATACGGACGAGATTGAGCAGCAGTACATCGAGGCGCATCGGCATCCGCGCTGCGTCGGTTGGGGAGAGATCGGACTGGACTACTACAATCAACCCGCGAGCGAGAAGCAGAAGGAGGTCCTCCGACGGCAACTGCGGTTAGCAGTCAAGTCCGGGGCGGATAAAGCGGTACGTTCACCTGGTTCACTCACAATGCAAAAGCCCGCTCACGAGTGCAACCTGTGGACACCAGATCACAATTCATACTCGCAAAGCGGACGAGGATATCCTGCCTATACTGAAGGAAGAGCTGCCGCAAGACCAGCGTCTCCACATCCACTGGTGACTCGCGCATGGCTCGTCTGACTCACCTCGAACCGGTCCACTCACCCTCCTCCTCCTCCTGCGCAGCTTTACCGACTCGCCCGACCTCGCAGACGCGATCCTCTCGCACTTCCCCAATGCCTTCATCGGCATCACCGGCGTCATCTCGTACGCCTCGAACGAAAACACCCCCGAAGTCGTACGCCGACTCGGCGCCCACTCCTCGCCCGATTCGCCGACGGGACTCCGCATCCTGCTCGAGACCGACGCGCCGTACCTTGCTCCGGCCAACCTCCCCACGAAGCAGATCGGCATGACGAGCAAGCAGAGGTACCCGTTCTGCCACGGCGGGGTCTTGCCCTGGACCGCCGAGTTTGTCGCCGGCGTGCTGAACGAAAGCAAGGGCCCGGAGGACCGACGGTGGACGACCGTGGACGTCCTGAGACAAGCGCGCGAGAATGCTAGAGCTTGCTATAGAACTTAGAGCCGCTCGGAATCGATACAACCGTTGCTCAGAGCCCAGGCTGATCGAGAAAAGCTGATCATTCACAACAGAGAAACCGCTGCGGTCAACAGCGCGCAGTTTACAAGCTACAGAGGGAAGAATGCAAGAAGACAAGAGAGAGAAGCGCGGCAAACAAGCGATGCAAGCAGGGTGGCGGCCGAGGTCGCGCGCGCGATTCAGGTCGAACGGGTCATCTCCGCCTCTTCCGTCATGGTCTTGAACGTGAACGTGGGAGGTACGTGACGGTGTCTCCAGAGAGGCGGCGCGCAAGGTCGTCCATTCCGTTCTCGCCTTCGAGGTGGACGAGGATCGAGGTCATCATCCCTTCGAGGTGGACCATCTTCTTGAACAAGTCGCTCGGATCGGCGAGCGGACCAGCGCGGTTCTCGAGATAGGCGTCTTGGGAGCGAAGCATCCCTTGGCCGAAACCCGTCGCCTCGACGGGGACTCCTCCCCCTTTCGGCTCGACAGGCTCGCCCCCCATTTTCGGATCGCGCTCCTTCGGGTGAGGTACTTCGGCACCGTCGACGTCTTGCGCAAGGACCGTTTCGTATTCGAGGAACTTGATCAGGCGGTAGAACAGGGCGGCAATGGTCGCTCCGAGAGCTGGGCCACTGCCGGACGGTTTGAGCTGGGGGTCAGTGGATAAATCTCCCGTCGAGATGTGCGGGCAAACAGGGAGACGTGACAGACAGGAAGTAAATCCAGGTGTAGTTCTCGAAGGTGTGCAAGACGACGTCCGGGCCGAATGTACGGGCGGGCTGCACGTCGTGAATTAGTCTGAACGCAACGTCCTTTTTCAGGCTGTACCGGTGTATCTGCGACGTACACTGCGCTTGCAATGGTCAGCAGTTGTCGCGCTTCCCGAAATACAGAGAGCTACTTACTTGAGCGAACCGCCGGTCCAGTAGACTGCGTAAGATCTGGAAGTCAGTCGGGGTAACGAAAAATTCACTCACGCCAAGGGAAAGAAACGCACCGGAGGCAAGCTGCGAGATGAAAAGAGCCAGACCGATCGGAAGGGGCGCCTGATAGGTAACGCGCGACTTTTCCGCCGCGAGCAACAAAATCGCAAGCATGCTGGCCGGTGGAGTAGGCGAATCAGCGAAAGTTTACCGAGGCTCGAAGAAAGGAGATTTCGGAGGACGCTTACAGGAGAGCAGTCATCGTCGCTTCGAGGAACAGGCCACGAGAGACGCTCATCCCCGGGGCGAGAGTCGTGCGCACATTGAGCGTTCCTGTCAAACGGATCCCATCAGCCGCGAAAAATCGTGCGGGCGCAGTTTTGTTTTCCGGTCAAGACGTACCCGGCGTCAAGGCATCAAGGAGCGCGGTGCCAACGATCCCGCCGAGGAGCTGCACGAACGCAAGAATCGCGGCACGGAGGGGACTCAGGGCGCCGACGAGGAGCATTCCGAGCCTGAAAAAGTGGAGTGGCGGCTCATCAGCGTTCTTTTCGCCTCTAAGCCGCTCACGGAGACGGAAGATCCACTCACGTGATCGCAGGATTGAACAGTCCACCGCTGACCCGGAAGAAGACCCAGGCGGTGACGGTAAGCGAGATCCCGAAGCCGAAAGCGATGTCTGCAGAAAGGCGGCTTCAGTCGACGCATCTGGGCTCGGACGACCTCGGATCGCCGCTTACACAAGACTGTGAGGTGTATGGAAGCGGTCAGCTTACGTCAGTCTGGGTCCGACTCTGTCGTGGACGCACGGTTGCTCGTGTTCAAAATTTGCGCGGTCGAGCCAGCTTGCCCGGCAGCGGTGATACCAGTGACGGACGTGCTCGGAAGGTGGGCGATGCTGCCGTTCGGAACGTCAGGTCGTGCTTTCACACCTTAGAGTGCTCGAAATATGCATACATACTTGGCAGCGCTGAGGGCGAAGAGCAGGAAAAGCGTCGTCCCGACAAACTGTGGCACACAGACTCGGTCAATGGTCATCGGTCCAATTCCTTCCCTCACTAGGTTCGAAGCGAAGAGAGGGAGTACGAGAGCCTCACCTCTCCGAGAGCAGCCACGCAGTGGTTCTTGACCGCGAGACCGCGCGAGCCGTACCTCGGTTTCTTGATCTGCCAGCTGAACGGGTGACCGCGGTTCGGCATCTTGCTCTGCCTGGGCTTGTTCGCACAGGTACTGCAAGCGTTCCCTGCAAGCGGTCCTGAAGGAGCGAAAAACCGTGCGGAGACAGGACGGAAGGTGCCTCGGGCCTTCTCGACGCGGGCGAAGCTGCGGAACGGTCCCCCGAAACGAGCTCGGACAGAATTCGGCTTTCTTCGGAGTGCAGTCTTACAGGAAAGCTCACCTCTACGGTAACGTTGGGAACGCAGGAACTCTGGAAAAGGCACAAGGTGAGCTTCGAACCGTCCGGTTTTTTTTGTTGCTTTCTTCAGCAGTAGAAGCGACAAGGTCAAGCTCGCCCCCGACGCCACTCTCTTTCAAACGCGTCTCCTGGGTAGAGTCAGCTAAGCATCTGCCCGGGCAGGGACTTCAGAGATGTCTGAGCGGTGTCCGACCGGAGAAAGACAACAAGCGATTTCGCCAAGTTGCGAAGACCTTACGGCATGTGAACTGTCGTAGACAGCCTTGGGACCTGTGCTTCATGAAGCCGAAAGAATTACTGATCCGGACCAGTCTGGCCTGGTCTGGACTGCAGAACGGGGGGAGGAGATTGGCATTCTTCTCGACGGCCGGCAAAGCGCCGCCCACGCCCATCAACGTTCCAAGGCTCGAGGGGACGGTTGAGCAGGGAAAATCTTGTCTTGTGCCTGCAGTTGAGGTAAAGGCCGGGGCGAGGCGATGGTTCGAGAGCCCCTTTCCTTTTCCCTTCCAAAGTCAGCCAGGATACCTCCTCCCACGGGGAAGACGTGCCGAGGATAGTCCCTTGCGCCAGAGGAAGGGGCGGAGTTGTAAGCGTACCGTTCCCGACAGTACGAACCGGAGTAAGTCGCTCCTTCGGGCAGGGCGGTCTGTGGCGACGGCTGCCGCAAGAGGACCGGGATGAACCCGGGCGATTGCGAGCACGTGCAAGAGTGGAACGGGTGTCTCGACGGAGGAGAAAGCTCCGAAAAGTGTAATGAGTCGCTGGCAGGAGAAGTACGGGCGAAAGGATGGTTCAAAGGGTGTCAACCTACGGTCGACGCGCGCCTGCTGCGAGGATCACCGCCAACCCGCGAGCTGGCGCTTCGCGACAGAGGCGGCTATGAAGCGCCGGAGAAGGGTCGGTCGCAGGCGGAAGCCGGTTTGTCCTGTGAGCGCACTCTGTCCGCAGAGCGAGGGAGCGAGGGAAGTGTGTCGCCGGAGGGGTCTCGACGGCGCGCGCGCACCTTTTCGTGCCATCTGCGACCGCACTCGTGCAGCCAAGCGTTGCTGATCTCCGCACAACATGAACAAATCGGCATACTGCTTATTGGTCGCTGGTGAGAAGTTGGCTCCGCGACGAACTCGGCGCGCCTTTCAATTCGTGATGTCACGCCCCGAAAGGTAGTTGCGTCGATGTATGTAGCTTAACGTAAGCTGTGCAGGTAAGACATGCAAATTTGCTGCTTGTCGAGGATCGTCGCTGCGAGCCGAATTTGGAATCTTGCTGCGAACGAACAAGCTGCCGCAATTGTTCTTTGCGAGACGAGCGTGCTGTAGAGCAGTCGACGATGGCGCCAGCGATGAACAAGCTGTGGTCCACGCTGCGGTCGCGACTCGCCCCGAATGAGCAGCCAGACAAGAGCGGTGGACATGCGGAGCCGCCATCAGCAACAGCGACAGCAACAGCAACAGTGACGGCGCAGAGCCAGCGAGATTCGCTGCACGAGCTACCAGAGCTGCATTTTTCACCGCCACTCGAGGCGCCAGAGCTGCCTCGGACAGCGGATCCGGCAACGCAAAAGCAGAGACGGGAGGAAGAAGCACCACCATCGACGACGACAACGACGACGACGAGAGATCCACAAGCTCTGCCGCCGCCTCTGCCGCAGATCGAAACTCTACGCGTGACCGACTATGCTACCTCGGTCACTCCCCCAACGCCGGTCGAGGCATCGTCGTCTTCACATCCAGGTTCGACTTTTTCCGCATCTCGACCTTCAACTCCGCCCTCCAGCGAGCCCTCTCTACAGCCTTCCGGACCAGCGACCACAAGCTCCCCCTCGCAAACGCTCTCATCGCCCAACTTGACCCCGCACGACCTCCGAGGAGCCAACGCCTTGGCGTACCGAGAGCGACGGCATCACCGCCGGTCCTCTTCAACGGGCAGTCGCTCGTTCCGCGAGACGCTCAACGCCTATTCAACCGAGGATGCAGATGGACGGAGAAGCGTGAACCAGTACATCTTGGGCGAAACGCTCGGGAGAGGGTCCTACGCCACGGTCGAAAAGGCGGTCGATCGCGAAACGGGAGAGGAATACGTGAGTCCTGCGCAGGGTGTGCACCTGTCGTGCTCCCCCATGTCACTGATCGAGACAAGCTCTCTCTAGGCCATCAAGGAATTCTCCAAGCGGCGCCTGCGGCAGATCGCGGCGGCGGAAGCGCTCCGTCGAGAGCGGCTGTCTCGCATCCCGAGTGCTCGGTCGCGAGGACGAGGTCGAGGGCGTGGCCGAGGGCGCGGCGGGGGCATGACGAAGGCGTCCCGTGTTCTCGCGGCTCCGGAGGACGGCGATGCGGCCGGGCCGGACAATCTGGACCTCGTCCGTGAGTTTTGGCGTGTCGAGATCGATTTCCCCTGCTCTGGCAAACTTACTGACGAGCTTGCGCCGCAGGCACCGAGGTGGCCATCATGAAAAAGGTCGACCATCCCAACCTCGCCTCGGTACATGAAGTGATCGATGTCACTTCGGACGACGCCCTCTTGAGTAAGTTTTCCGTTGCTTCGGCAACCGAGTCTGTCGCACACTCCATGCTGACCCTCTTTGCTGTTCTACAGTTGGTAAGACGAGCAAAAGCGTGGGATTGCAGTCGCGATTGCCAAATCTAACGTTCTCATGGCTCGCTCAGTGATGGAACTCTGCCACGGCGGCCCCATTTTGAAGATCAAGGACGGCCAAGACGCAACGCCTTACTCGGAGGAGGAAGCACGCCAGATCTTTCGGCAGCTCGTGCTCGGTAAGCGTGGTTTGACTTCTCACAACAAGTGGTTTCATGGAAGTCGCTGATCTGGGCATTCGCAGGGATCGCTTACCTGCATCACAATGAGATCATCCACCGCGACATCAAGCCCGACAGTAAGTCTGACAAGCAGTCTCGGCATCTCAACTGGTCTACTGACACCAGGAACGTGACTCAGACGCCCTCTTTGCCGACGAGGCCAAGACGCACGTCAAGCTTGTCGATTTCGGCGTCTCCAAGTTTGCCGCTGGCCCTTCCCCGACTACGGCGCCCAAAGTCTCGGTCGCCGGGAGTCCAGCTTACATGGCACCTGAGCTCCTTCCTGGAGGTAGAGGCGATCAGGTCAAAGAGGCAGAAGTGTCGGCAGACGATCAACAAGCTGGCTACGCTTGCGACGTATGGAGTCTCGGTGAGAACTTGTGCCCGACCGCTTTCGTTGACGTGCTTTACTCACGGATCACAGTTTTGCGGAATAGGTGTGACGCTTTATACGCTGGTGACTGGTCGGTTACCGTTCCGGAGCGACGACCCCGTCGAGATGTTTGAGCGGATCCGGGAGGGAAAGTAAGTTCACCCGCAAATATCCCAGCACTTCAACCCTCAACTCAGAAGAAGATCGCGACTGATCCACCTTGACTGCAGGATCGAGATCCCTTCCACTCTGTCTGCGCCGCTCCGAAACCTGCTCCATTCGCTGCTCATGAAGGATCCGCTCGAGCGACCCCCGATCCCTACGCTGTGGGACGATCCATGGATCACCGCAGAGGGTCGTGATCCTCTTCCCGACTACGACGAAAACGTCTGGACCGAGATTGACGAACCGTCGGGCGAAGAAGTCACGCAGGCGTTGGCGACCCTGCGCGGGAGTACCTTCCTCGCGATGAGTGCCGCCGCCAAGTTCAAGAGCCTCCTCAAGCGCTCGAGCACAGCCAACACTTCTTCAGACGGTGGTGGAGGCGGCGGAGCGACCACGCCCCCTCGCCAAGTCGTCGATGGCGGTTCGCCGCAATCTTCGCCGGCTCAGTCCCCCGTCCTGGTCGACTCGCCCGAGTTTGTCGCTTCCCCCACAGCAACGTCGACTCTGCCGTCCTCTCCACTCGCTACTGGAGGCTCGCCCTCCGCAGTGCGCCGACAGACTCGACCGACGCCGCGGTACCAAGCGACCGTGTCGAGCCTGTCTATTGGCGACGCGGCTTCGCGGTGGCAACTCAGTCCGACGTCGTCGCTACTCGCTGCGGACGATGGTGCCGACCCGAGCGCCACACAACAAAGTGAAGGGCTGGTGCAGAGCGAATCACCGCGAGAAGAGAAGGAGGTCGAGCTGACGCGGTCGCCGTCGTCTTCGCCGACCCTGCCAGCAGCCGCTGTCGCCGAGCAGCGAGACGCCGCACACGAACGCGAGCAATTGACGCGGAGTCCGTCGCCGACGGTGCTCCTCGCCGGCACGGACCAGGACGGAGAACCACTCGCGGCCGGAACGGAGCACCCGAGCGCGAAAATGCAGGCGGCAGGGGTGGACCGCGAGGACCTCGAGCGATTACAGCCTGACGAGCCGGGGCAGACGGGGCAGGTCTGGGAAGATCCCGAGTGAATGATCAAGTTGTCGTCCATGCTTGTACCTATATGTAACTTGCACACCGCATATTCTGAATCTCACACTCGACCGGCTACGGTACTACTCCCTCCTCCTTCCAGTTTTCTCCGTCCCTGCAGGTCCAAAGGGTGCGTGTGTCGGGCGTGCTGCCGAGATCGACCCTGAGGAGCGTGCGCCGGAGATCTCAGCTCTTGTCACGGAAAAAAAGTGCGATCTCCTTCACTTACAGATCGACCTCGTTCGCGTCGATGACGATCAGCGCAAAGTTCTTGAGAGCTACCGAGGGGTGGGAAAGGGAATAGAAGTTAGTGATGTGATCAGCGCAGGGTGAGCGTCTTTGTACACGGGGCAAGGAAAGGTGGACAAACTAACCTTGCTCGACTTGCTTCTTCTGCTCTTCGGTCTCAGCCTCCTCGATCCCCTCGGGTAGCGTTTGCGGCAAATCCTCCATCTTGACGTCGGTGTCGGTGAGCTTGGTGCCGGGCACGGGGCGGTAAAAGCTCGCGCGCAGTTCGGGCGACATTTTCCGGAACTGGCGAACTCGCTCATCCTCCCAATTGAACCCTTCGTACGGCGAGAGTTGCTTCCTCGGGAACGGGAACGAGAGTTGCTGCTCGGTGCCGCTCGAGATTGCCTTTTCGGTTCCTTCGTGGGTCGGAAAGGCAGCCGAGGGCAAGATGTACGCTCTGCCAACGATCCGGAACTGGTGCTGGGTCGCGGCCATCCACCACGCGAGTTCGACCTTGGGTTGCTCGGCGAGTTGACGCGCTTTCGGGGAGCGGGCGTCGGTCGTCACGACGAGCTTGTCCGAGATGAGGTCGTTGCCGCTGTCGTCCAGGATGAGGTTGTGCGAGCCGTCGTCCTCTTTGCGGCGCTCGTTGACAAAGCCGCGGTGGACAACGTAGCGAACCTGGTTCCGCCCCATCTCATGTTAATCTTTGTACGCGAACGACCCGCTTGAAAGGCACTCGGCGATCGACGGAGAGGAAAGGAAAGCAGCGAGGACTGACCCTCGGTTGCTGGACATCGTTGACGCTCGTGGTAGCGAGGGCGTACGAGATCAAGTCTTTGTTCTCCTTCATGTTGGCCGTGAGCAGCTCCCTGAGCCTGTCGACCCAGGCGGGCAGCGATTTCGCGGTCGGCGTCATGTCTCGAGAAGTGGGGCCCGGAGAGTCGGTCGTCTGAGGGACGTGGTGAAGCGAGCGGGTGACGGCTTCGAGGCGCGAGTGGCTTGCGATCGCCAGTCTGTCAGCGGGTTCAATGAGTGACGGAGCGGGCTGCGAGAGATTGGTGATCGGCGGAGCAGCGTGAAGTTGCGTCGAAGAAAAAAAAAAGGTGATCGACGCGGAAGCGGAAAGTGCGGCTGAGGGGAGGCGCACGTAGCGGATGAGCGAGCTTGCCGCCCCAGTCTCGCCGCCGAAGCCGACTGCACCAGCACCAGCACGAACACACACACACACACACACACACACACACACACGCGTACGTACAGCGAAGGAGACCAAGTCTGGACGGGGTCTGACCCAGCAGCTGACGCGTGCCGCCCTCCTGGCTCCACTTCTCTCACCGACCTTTGCACCGCCCACTTGTCACTCTCAGCAGCCGTCACTATGCACTTGATGTACTCGTGAGTCCATAAACACGCACGCAAGAACCCTCGAGAGTAGAGGGGGCTGACTGCGCTGCCGCATTGCAGCCTCGGTCCGGATGGCAAGCGCCAGTACACCCTCAAGAAGGTCACCTCGTCGGGCGTCCCGACGCGGAGCGCTCACCCCGGTATGCTGCTGCCCTGCTGAAAACCCAGTCCACGAGTCGACCAGAGTACTGACTCCGACCCGCACGCCACAGCCCGCTTCTCGCCGGATGATAAGTACTCGCGGCACCGTGTCACCATCAAGAAGCGCTGTGCGTTACCCTTCTTTCACCCTCGTCCCACACGCGTGCACCGTACTGACTCGTTCACTTCCACAGTCGGCATGTACGCTTGAACTATCACTCGCGCGAGTTTCCTCGCTTGGAAGAGTGCTGACCCGCTCTCTCTCTCTCCCGCAGCCTTCTGACCCAGCGACCAGCACCGGCTCTCTAAAGCTCAGGTCCCTCCTCGTTCCTTCTCTCGCGCGTTTCCAACAGTTGTTTGTACTTCGTCCTTTCTACTTTGCATACCATACATTCGCACCACGGAGGATCGCGTCGGGCCTCATCAACGTCACCCGAGAGAGATGCGTCTTTCGGTCCCTCTCTCCCATCACAAGCGCGAGGCTCCCTTCTTCGCACGTCGCTACAGCCATGGAGACGGCAGCCTCATGCACACATCGGCGTGCTCAAATCGCAGCGCCGAGCTCTGAACCTCGGCGCGGCCTGTTCACCTCCGTGCCGGCCTGCAGCCAAGCGGCTGAGTTGCGTTAACTTCGGAACTCGCCGGAACAGCACCAGCAACATCAGCAACCGCAATGCTTCATGAGTATCACTTTAACCCTCTATACGGTAAAACGGAGCCCTCGGCCGGCCCGCGGCCCGCTCCGACGGCTCGTTCGCCAGACTCGATCGCAGCGTACGAGTCTACTTTTGGCTCTTGTTCAGGCCCCTCTGTCCGACCTCGCTCCTCTTTGTACTCGGTCTTGAACAAAAACCACGTTCCGCTACACCAGCCAACCACCGTTCTGCAAAACGGGAACCAGCTCGCGGTCTCCCCCTCCGAAACTGCCGGGGTGGAAGGTGATCGCGAGATTGACCTTAAAACGGAGACCGCCTCCCCGTTTGAGATCTCGCCGGCGACGCTCTCGACGCAACCACGTGCAGCTTCCTACCGCCTTACCTAGCTCTTCCCTGTACATCTCCCTCTCTTCCTCGGCTTGGCTTGACTCCTCGACCTTGCTTTGCACCGCTTCCCACTTCAGCAAATGGTCGCCTTCGCTGTGCTCGTGCTCTGCGCTTCAACATACGGTGCAGTCCTTGTCTCCGCCGGACCTGTCAAGCGCAATGCTGCTTCCTACGTCGGTTTGAGCACCTCGAACCTGTACCCGCCCACCGGGACGGTGCAGAACCCGACCCTTTTCCCGCCCGAGAGCGTCGTCGGCTATCAACAACCTACCCCGAGTACGTTGATCGCCTCCGTTCTGGTAAAGCATCATCTTCGAGAAGCTGACGTCTCCACCTCTATGCGATTCTCAGCCGGGGCCGAGCCGTTCGCGGTCGAGACGGCCGCCTCGTACCCCAAAGTCGAAAACATCTATCCCCTCGTCGTCCCCGTTCCGCTCGGCGGTACCGCCGACTTTGACATTGCCAAGTACTGGGGCAACTTGAGCCCCCAGTACTCGGTCGACTCGTCCGTGTATGGTCTCCCGGACGCGTCGCCCTTGATTCCCGACCAGTGCGAAATCGTTCAAGCGTTCACGTACTTCCGTCATGGAGCTCGGTACCCGACTACGGGGGCTGCGCCGTCGTCGTTCGCTGCCAAGGTGAACAACGCCTCCCTCGCGGGCTTCAACGCCACTAATGATCTGGCGTTCCTCAACACTTGGCGCTACAAGCTCGGCGCCGAGCTCCTCACCCCGTACGCTCTTCCAGGCTCGGCGCGATCTGCCTCCTCTTCCTGACACCAACAGTCCCCCTGAACAGCTTTGGTCGGAAGCAAAACTTCAACTGGGGTGTCGGCGCTCGTCAGCTTTACGGCCGACTTTTGAACAATTTCACCGAGGCTGGCACGCTACCGGTCTTCAGGACTCAATCTCAAGGTGAGATGGAGTACACTTGTCATACGATCTCTGGCGTCTCAGCTCACCGATTTGCCTGCGTTTCCGTGACAGACCGGATGGTCAAGAGTGAGCTTAGGCTTGTCTCTCGCCATTGTGCCTTTCCCCGACCGTTCTGACGGGCGCCCTGCTTCGATCGCAGCCATGCTCAACTTTGTTGCGGGCTTCTTTGGCGTTCCGGAATACCAGGACCAGGTCAACGTCGAAATTACGGTCGAGGCGAACGGCTACAACAACACGGGAGCGCCGTACAGCGTCTGCCCCAACGCCAACAACGCTCGCGGGAGCGTCGGATCGACCGCCTCGACCGCGTTCGTCCAGCCGTACTTTGAGAAAACCGCCGCACGCTTGAACGAGTGCGTCTCCGGCGCGTTGAACTTTACCGCCACGGACGTCAACGCGATGCTCCAGCTCTGCGCGTACGAGACGGACGCGCTCGGGTACTCGGACTTTTGCCCGCTCTTCACAGAGGAAGAGTTCCAGGTTTTCGAGCAGGCTTACGACATTTCGTTCGCGGGAAACAACGGGTTCTCTTCGCCCGTGTCGGCCGCGCAGGGCAAAGGCTACCTTGAAGAGTTCATTGCGCGCCTGAACCATACCTTCATCGCCAAATACGATTCGGAGACCAACTCGACCCTCGACGGCAACAACGTCACATTCCCGCTCAACCAGGCAATCTATGCCGATGCCGCGCACGAGGTGAGCTAGCTTCGTGGCGCACCTTTCAGTTTTGACTACTAGGTCGACTAAGAAGGCATCCTCTCCGGCGCAGGTCTCCATCATGGATGCTTTGACCGCCTTGAACTTGACGGCGCTCACCGCGGGCGGTAACCCGTCCGACAAAGCTCTGTCGACCAACCACACCTACGTCGCCTCCCGCATCGTACCGTTCGGAACCATCTTCCAAGCCCAAGTCCTGGAGTGCTCGTCCAGTCAGCCCACCAGGCAGATCCGCATGATCGTCAAGTGCGTTATGCGCGCTCCTTTCAATTCGTAGCGAAGTACAGGCCGAAGACCTGACGCGCGCTCTGATCTTGCGCAGCGACGCCGTGATCCCTCTTTCGTACCCTGGTTGCCCGAACGACCCGAATGGTCTCTGCGCGTACGACACTGTCCTGGCAGGTTTGATCCAGCGCAACAACGAGATCGATTTCGACTACGCTTGCCACGGCAATTGTGCGCCTTCCTGACCCAAGACTTGTAATTGGGCATGCGCAGGCTGCGATTGAGCTGACCTTCGATGCTCACACAGATTCCGTTCCCTCATACGGCACCATCAGTAACGGACTGCCTCCCAAAGCTTAGAGAATCTGCATGAGATAGACCTGGATTCGCGACAGAAGAAGATTCGACTTTTCTCCTTCATACTTACCCTTTCCAGATCGCACGAGGTGCTCGATCTCGGGTTCTTTTAGCGCACCACACGCTCACTCTCCTCAGAATAGTAGATGTGAGAAGAAATCGCTTCAAAAGCTACAGGAAAACTGGTCGTGAAAGGGCGCGTGAGATGAAAAAGAGTGTCCGTATCCTAGCTGTAAACAAACAAACCGCGCCTCATATTGGCTGATCGGAGCGGGCTCGCTGGCCTTGCTTGCGCTCCGCCAGCTCGGCTCGGAGTCGTCTCGCTCGCTCCTCGACGCGATCGAGGAGCTCCGCCAGTTCTTCGAGCTCCGCACCGCCGCCGCGATCGTCATCGGCGGCGGTGGCGGTGACGGCGGCGGCGAGCGCGTCGTCGTGCTTCTCTACCGGCGTCGTCGTGGTTGGCGCGGCATTGCTCGCTGCCGGAGGATTCGGTGCCTGCATGTTCGCCTGCGCCGAGGCAAAGTAGTTGTTGAGGACGTCGCGCACGGCGTTCGCGACATCATCAGGCGGACCCGCGCCGCCTCCCTCGGACATGGCCAGACCTCTTCCCGCGAGAACTTGACGCCGCGCGCGTTCGGCGGGATGCGTGTCGTCCCGTCCGCTGCCGCGGAGGGTCCAGAGATTCGAGAGGAGGAGGATGACGACGACGGCGCCGAGCGCGAGAGAGGTCGGACTTTGCTCGGCTAGGGCTTGGAGAACGGGTTCGATCAGCGCCCACAGTGGGGCGAGAGGGCCGGCGGAATGGGCCGAGGTTTGACTGGTCGAGGAGCCGTTCTTCGCTGCTGCCGCTGCTGCTGAGGCCTCGTCGCCGTCCGAATCGGCAGCGCTCTCGTCTCCGTGGTCGTGAGCGTCCTCAGTCGCAGTAGGAGCGTCGGGATCCTGGCCCTCTTCGACGAATTCGTTGCGGTGGGTGGCGATGTACGCGCGCATGGCCTTTTCGAGATCGCTGTGGTATTGCTTCTGACCCTCGATAGCAGACTTTTCGATGATGCCTGCAGGAGGAGAACCGGCGTCAAGGAACGTTTCCACGATCGGCAAGTGACAGAAAGCAGGCCGGGAACGCACCCTTGATGAAGCTGCTCTTGCTCCACTCGACGCCGGTCGTCACGACGACCCTGCACTTGTTCCCCTTGTCCCACGTCATGCTCGTCCTAGTCTTGACCGCAAAGGCGCCCCCGCTCGGCACGTCCGGAGTCCTCGTCGTCGTGATGACACAGACAAAGTCGTCGAAATCGACGTGGGCCGACTCGTCCGTGATGAGGCACTTGGTTTGGCGAGGTCCGATCGAGCCGGTTAGAGGTTTGATGTAGGACATGGAGCGCGCGAGCAAGTTGGAACCGGAAGATTGGGGAGCCCAGTCGCCGATTTGAATCTCTGTGTATGCAATGCGAACGATCAGAACCAACGAGACAACGGGCGAATGTCATCAGAACGCGCGCACGCACCGGTAAGCCTCTGATTCTCTGCCCAGAAATTCTTCATGAATCCGCTCGTAAACATGAGGTTGTAAATCTTTTCCGGCTTGCCGGGGAAGACGGTGTCGAGGCAGACTTCCTTCAAGTTCTTGAGCGTCGGGCACGTGTCAACCGTCGGCGCGTGCATCTGCGGGATTGGCGGCGAACCACCGCCATTCTTGGCGGTGTTGTCCTTGTCCAAGCGCGGGGTCGAAGCGGTTCCTCCGCCGCCGCCGGCGCCGCCGCCTTGCTCTCCGTTCGAGACGAGCGACGCCGTCGACTTGTCGGTCGCGTCGGTGCCGCCGCGTCTCCTCCCACTCAACCCTTTCAGCTTGCGCTTGGCGCGATCGCGCACGCGGCGCTCTCCTCCACTCCCCGCATCGACTCCCGAAGCGTTGACCACCCCCTCCGGTACGTTCTCGTTGTCCAACATCTCGTCGTCCGAGTCGGCGTGGCTGTGGTTCATGGCCGAGATGGAATCCGGCAGGGCGGCCGAGGTGGGCACGACCGGGTGGACCATCCGCCAGATATTACCGATGAGGTCGTAAGTCGTATCTCGAGAGAGGAACGAGGCAAAGATGTGCTGCAAGTCATGACGCCGGAGAGCGAGAGCTGGTCAGGCGACTTCCACGCGTGCACCTCAGTCAAAGCTGAACTCACGCGGGCATGCATCGTCGTGATCTGGATCGCATTCGGGATGACATAGGCAGTCATGCGCTTCTCGATAGAAACGACCTCGGAAAAGGGAATCGTGAGCTGGGGGTTCGAGCGAGGTCAGCGAGGAATCCGCAGCGAGCGTCGACGACTTCGCGCATGCTTACAGAGGTCACCCAGCCAAAGATGTTGGCGTAAAATGACAAGTGGTGTTCGGAAATGTAGAGTCGGCCCTGAATCAGGATCTCGCGCTGTAGGGCACAGCCATAGTCTGCATCAGGAACAATGTCAGCCGCTTTGTTGGCGCGCGACGGGAGGAAAAGAAGTTTGGAGACAATGTTGACGCACCCTCGATGAGGTAATCGTCGTCCGGAATGTGCTTGAAGAGGGCATGGAAGTCGGCGTTGCGTTTGCTGCTCGCGACGGCGTAGCCCGTCCCGAGCTGGCTGACGACGTCGTCAAAATCGTCGAACTGGTCCATCGAGAGGAACGCCGTCCCGTGATCGCCGTACACGGATCGGTACTCTTGGAACTCTTCCGTGTCGGTTGCGGTGGTGGCGAGGAAGTTGGGCGAGATGTGCGACTCGAGCGAGTTGCGCGCCGACATGGCGGGAGCCGATCCCGCATCGTGGTGGTTTAGCGGCTGCGAGAAGGAATCATGATATTGCTGCTGCTCGTGCAGGGCTGTCCCGCCGCCGCTGAGGGATGGTTCACCATTCGTCGCGGATCCGCTACGCGACATAGGCAGGCCAAGATTCTGATTCGGCGAGGCGAGTGCGACGCCAGAAGAAGCCAACGCGGCGGCGGCGGCGTTCCCGTTCCGAGTCGACGAGCTCTTGCTCCGCCCGCGCGAGGGAGAACTTGTCGTGGCGCTCCTTCCGCGGCGCAGTAACAGAGGCGCGTCTTCGGGGGTGTAGCTCGACCGCCGAGAACCGGGATGGCTGCCGTTCCGCGACGCTTGCGGGGAGAGAGACGGTGATCGCGGTGGAGGATAAGGTCGTGGCGTGGAGGACATGACTTCCTGGACGATGGAACCGGTCGGAATGTTGATGGCGGCGAGGGCGTCGAGCCCGTTTGACGACGGTTTCAGCGGCGGCACGAACCGCACGTCGCCGGTCGTCAGGGCTCGATGGCGGTGATGTTCGCCGGACGATCTTGCTGAGCGATCTTGCTGCGCTGCTGCTACTGCGGGAACGAGCCCATTCATCGAGGTTGAAAGGGAGGAACGCGGCTGCGCGAGCGGAGTCTGCAGCTCGCTCCCAGGCGGCATGACGGGAGTCGCTCCTCCTTCGCCTTGATCGAGCCACTCTTGGACGTCTGCCCCTCCTCCTGTTCCATCCGGTAGCAGTTCGGGCGCGTGCACGACGAGAGTCATGGGTTGCGAACCGTCTTGAGGAGCGAGGTGGTCGAGCGAGAGCGAACCGTGTCCGATATTGGCGGCGGCGGCGCCCGGAGGAGACGGGAAGGTGAGACTCCTCCGACCTGTGCTGGGTACGTAGGAGCTTATAGACGAGCTGCGTGACGCCCTGCCCCCTCCTCCTCCTCCTGCGCTATAGTAGGCGCGATCCGGCGAGAGTGTGCGCCCCACCTCGTCGACGTCGTCATACTGGTTCCTGACCGGGGTTGCAAAGCTGTGGCGGTTCGGTTTCTGTGTACGGACGGGAGACTCTGGCCTACTCGACGGCGGCGACTGCGCATACGCAGGCTCGACCTCGCTACTTTCGCGGTCAGCAGCGACGAGGATGGCGGACGAAGGACTCGACGCGGTCTGTTCCCTCGAAGAGTCGCCGTGCGAGGTCGAGACGGTGCGGCGTTTTAATCTGGACAGCATCAGCTCATCTAGACTCGCCCAGTGTGTAGCGAGAAGGGCGAGAGCAGGAGGTTCACTTTGAGGAGAACAAGACCTTCTCGAATCGATCGACTCTTGACCTCACACACGCATCCATACAGAATGTAAGCGAGCTCGTAATAGGCTACTCGAGAGCTGGAATTGATCCCCGCCTTCCCCTGTAAACAGGAACCCGCTCGGCGCTCCCATCGCAAGTCTCGACATTCGCTCTCTCATCGCGCTGGGCTGACCACTCGACCGCACGCACGCGCGTACGTTCTAACAGGCCAGCGCATCGATCGAAGCCATCGTCGCCAACTCGACTCGCGTCGCAGAATCCTTTGTCAGCGTGCGTCACCAGAACGTCCGCTCAACCATGCGGAGGAGAGAGCTGACATTCTGCTCTGCGCAAAACAGCGGTACTACACGGCGCAAGATCTCGACCCGCAAGAGCGACCCGGCCCCGTCCAGCAGCTCTATGCTCCGACCGCCCGAGTGACTTGGAACGGCAACCCGATCGCCTACGCCGACTTGCCCGCCTTTGTGCAGCAGATGCCCAAGAGCGCACACGAGGTGCAGGCCTTTGACTGCCATCCCATATCAGGTGCGTGGGGCGGGAGAAGCGCTTTACAGCTACGACCTTCCGAGACTGACAACAAAACTTCCTGCAGGATCCGCAAACGGAGCCGCTCCTCCGTCCCTCGTCGTGACAGTCTCGGGACAGGTCAGTACATCTCTCGGTGCTTCTAGCTAGATCAACTCCTCGTATTGATCCCGACAACGGCATGCCAACGGCAGGTCGCGCACGGTCCGAATCCGACCCCCTCTGCCGGCTCCATCAACTCGAAAAACTTTGACCAGCTCCCGCGCGTCTTTAGCCAGTCTTTCATCCTCGTCTATACCGGTCCCGGACAGGGTGAAGACGGCTACACTATCGCCTCCGACTCGTTCCGGTTCTGCTGAATGCACACTAGGCGCGTGCAAGGTTTTCCGGACCGAGGAGAAGCTGTCGCCGCCGCGTGACCCCCTTCTCCAGAGACGGCGCCCTTTTCATGCCACACTATATACCCACTTGAACAATATACCCCCTCCGCGTTTTAGACCTACTTGCCCTATACTAAGCGTTCCAGGACGATCTGCAACCTCCCTCGCAATAATTAAACCCTCATGACTCGATGAGACAGCGGCCCCCTTTGGCTGGTCCCGCCTGAGTGCTGAAACAGCACTGAGCTCTGCTTTCATGCCTGTGAGACTGTATACTCCTCCGCCTGCAGTTGTCGCGGCGCGCTCGCTGCTGTCCGTCTGCCCGACCGCCTCGATTTGCCATCGAGCTCACGCACCTTTTCGGCGGTCGAACGCTCACGCTTTTTTCTTTGTGGCAGCCACCGCAAGAGACACTCCCCTTGAGCAGCCACTCTGTACAATGCAGGTCATCCTAATGATACAAGTCGGCGTTGACGGCGCCGCGCGCGCGTGCTGGGGAAGAGGCGAGAGGAGGCGCTGTCAAAGTTCACTCTAGGGTTCCCTATGTATGAAGAGTTACCGCAGTCCGGAAGTCGTGTATACGTTATGCAGACTCCAAGTTGTATTCGAGAGCGATCCAAATCGTACTAGCTAGATGCTCGTCAAAGATTTGGCGGGTGGCGAGCACGGCGAGGCTGGTCAGCTGGAGAACTTACGCTAATCTGTCTCCCAGTCTTACTCCGGAGCTCAAAGACGTCTGTACGCGGGTGCAGCAGATGTTTACCTGTAAAGGCCTCGCTGTGAATCCTGTCGCTCTGGACTATATGTAGCTGAGCTCTGATCACGCGCAGCTAGGCGATCACAAATGCAAGTGAGGTCCTCGAGACGTCTCATCCCTGACTTCATAGGCGAGATCGTCTGCCAACCTAACCCCGCTAATGCAGCGACTGTAGGGTAGCGTACGTGGAGAGGCTGGTTGCGACACGCATGAAGTCGTTGATGAGCGTTTTCGCCGTTCGCGTCTCTCTTCGGCGTCTCGGTCGGACGCGAGCAGCGTCGCTCCTTCCAAAAGCGGCCACCTTCTCTCTCTCTTTCTTCCATCTCGTTGTTCTCGAATTGCCAGCTGCAGCGATCCCCTCGCTTGCCATTGCATTTGTGTTGTCTCAGCACTAACCGGACATGTATCGGCTGGGGGGGCGAGAACCAGCATCGCAACGCGAGAGCGTTAATTCGAGGTTTCATTGTGCAACTATGCTGCTGCCTCGCTGGCTGTCATCCTCGTGCCATCCTCCTCTCTACTTGACGATTCCCTCCTAGGACCCATAACGCCGCTTCAGACGCTCTCCGTCGGCTGCTGTTGGAGGCGATTGTGCGGTGACGACGCAAGAGTTCCTGCTTTCGCCGAGTTCGTTGCGCCATTGTTCTCGCCAACCTCGCCTACTTCGCCTGCCCGGCTTGCGAAGCCGTTGTGCATTGTCTGCGCCCCACGTCCGACACCCGCATCTCTTCCCATCGCCGCTGGCGAGGCACTTCGACGTCGTTTGAGCCACCACCCACTTTCGTTTCGCCTTCACACTCGTTATGCGCCTTTCCCTCTTCCTCTCCGGCTTCTTTGCCGTCTCGAGCGCCCTCGGTGTCGCTGCCACCGAGATCCCCGATCGCGACCGTGTCGACTTTACGCCTCTGCAGGCCCTCCACACCAACGACAAGCGTGCGATCTGCATCTTTGGCATCTGCTTCGGCGGCTCGGACTACTCGAGCGATGTCAACAACTGCGGCAGTCGCAACAACTGCTGCCCTACATCGTGGTCGAATGGCCGAGGAGCGCAGTGCGTGGACGGCGTCTGCATGCCGGCCTCCTGCAGCAGCGGCTGGACCTTGAACACCAACACGGCGTCTTGCGTCAACCTCGCGACCGACGTCAACAACTGGTGAGACCACTGCCTTCTCTTCTTGTGATGGAGCTTCGAGTACTGACCGTCGGACTTTTCAAAAGCGGCTCGCTCGGAAACTCGTGCTCGCTCGACGGCGCTTCGGCTCACAGTTGCAGCGGCGGCGTGTGCCGAGCCACCGCTTGCGTACCGGGATGCGGCCTCTACTCGGGAACCTGCAAAGACCTCAACAACGACCCCGCGAACTGGTGAGTTTGCCCTCCCCCTCAATCACGACGTTTCTTGAACCTCGAAATGGACGGGGACTCCGAGCTCACGCTCAAACATCCTCTTCCTACAGCGGCAGACTCGGGAATGTATGCCAGTTCCCCGGCGGCACTGGTACCTGCTCGAGGGGCGTGTGCACGTTGACTTCCTGCGGGAACGGCTACTACCTTTCCGCCGGGAGATGCGTCCAGTACGACTTGCAAACCGATATCAACAACTGGCACGTCCTCCTCGTCCTCCAGTCCGCTGCATCCGTGCAATCGCTGACTCGCGCTCTGCAGCGGGACTGTCGGGAGAGTCTGCTCCATTCCGAACGGGGTGGCAGCCTGCAGCAGTGGTCAATGTACCGTCGCTTCGTGCGCCTCCGGCTACTCCCAAAGCGGCGCGACCTGCGTAGCCATCAACACGAATACCGACGTGCGGAACTGGTGAGCAGTTTCCTTCGTATCCCGCTTGGCGAAGATCAGCACCGTTGACTCTTCTTTCGCGGACAACAGCGGGAGACTCGGCAATGTATGCTCCTTCAGCAACGGCGCAGGAACCTGTACCGGCGGCGTCTGCACATACACCTCGTGCTCCCGATCAGGGTACTACCTCGTCGGCGGCCAATGCATCAGGCTTGACCTTCAGACCGACCCACAAAACTGGTCCGTAATTACCGATCTGCGCTAGATTCCCGTCACGTACTTACCTTTTCGGACGAGTCACAGTGGCACGCTCGGCAAGGTCTGTTCGGTCCCTAACGGTCTCGCCGACTGTGTTGGCGGCCAATGCACGATCGCATCGTGCGCGACCGGTTTCCAGCAGGTCGGAGGTGCGTGCGTGGGGATCGACACCGCTACCGACGTCAAGAACTGGTACGTCTGTCTCTCGAGAACCGGATCTGACTACCGACGCTTTCGTTGACCACCTTGTTCATCTCTAGCGGACGAGTCGGGAACGTGTGCTCTTTTACCAACGGCGCCGGCACTTGCTCGAATGGCGCCTGCACCTACACCTCTTGCCAGAGCTCCTCGGGATTCTACCTCGTCGACGGTCAATGTGTCGCCGTGAATTTACAGACCGATCCGCGGAACTGGCGAGTTGCAAATCCTTGCTTCTCCACTCGCTGACGTCAAGAGAACGACCGGCTGACTTGCAACCTCCCTTTCGCAGCGGTCGGTACGGAAACGTATGCTCCGTGAGCAACGGCGTCCCCGCTTGCAGCTCCGGCAGGTGTTCGATCGCCAGTTGCGACGTCGGCTACACTCCAGTCAAAACCCTCTTCCTCGGATTCGTCCTATACACGTCCTGCCAAGCCGTGGACACATCCTCCGATGATTCCAACTGGTGAGGCTCTTATTTACGCACTTGTTCAGCCGTTCTGAGCATAGCTGACATCAATTGTCTCGAAGCGGTGCGGTCGGAAACGTCTGCGACTTCAGCAACGGTACCGGCAGGTGCTCGAGCGGCGTCTGCACCGTCACGTCGTGCTCTCCCGGGTACTATCTCGTCAACAACAAATGCGTCTTGATCGACCTGCAGACCGACCCAAACAATTGGTCCGTCTCAGGACGTTTTCCCATCGCGCTGCGCGAGCGAGATTCGCCCGGTACTGACTCGGTTCGCGCTCTGCAGCGGAACGCTCAGCAATGTCTGCCCGGCGGTCGAGAACGGCGTCGCTGGATGTGACTCTGGCACCTGCAACATCGGCAGCTGCAACGCCGGGTACGCGAAGGTGACGACGACTTGGTTCTTCGGCCTGTTGACGAAGACATCGTGTCAATCCGTCAATACCGACTCGGACCCCAAGAACTGCGGTACCGGTTAGTATAGACCCCACTCTGAGGATTCGAAAGGTTCCGTGTGCTGATCTGTTCGATTTCCAGTCGGCAATGTCTGCCCTTCGTCGTACCTGAACGGCGGTTCCGCCACGTGCAGAGACGGGCGCTGCCAAACGACGTGCCGCGACGGCTACGATTTCGACTTTTCATTCAACTTCTGTCGCCCAGTGACGGACGACGATCAGAATTGCGGACGCTGCGGGCAGAGATGCAGCATTCCGAACGCCGCGACGCAGATCTGCTCGAACGGGCAGTGCAAGGTGACGGCGTGCGCGTCCGGGTATACGCTCTCGAACAACGCTTGCGTCGCCGCAAACTACCAGACCGACGTCAACAATTGCGGCTCGAAGGGCAACGTGTGCTCGTTCTTGCCGGCGGGAGCGTCGGGCGCGTGCGTCGCCGGGCAATGTGTCGTCCAATCCTGCCCCCGGGGTTACAACCTCGTCAACGGCAAATGTATCCTCGGCGCCTCTGGCCGCGCTCGCGCCAAGCGACACGCCATCCCCGAACCCAAGACGCTTTGTCCGGCGGGCGAGCAGGCTTGCCCCATCGCCGGATCGACGCTCTTCGAAGGCGCGGCTTCTCAGCACTTCAAGTCGGGCGAGGAGCTGACCGGTTTGATGGCCAGCTCGGGCGGTTGCGAGTCTTTATGCAATTCTCTCGCACACGTAGTCGGAAGCTGACACTGGCGTCCTCGCCCGCAGACGAATGCCTCGACACGACGCAAGCCCTCGAATCTTGTGGCGGCTGCGCTTCGACCGGCGAGGGTCGAGACTGCACAGCCATTCCGCACGTCGGTGGCGTCGGCTGCGAAGCCGGCCAGTGCGTCATCTTTTCCTGCGCCGAGGGATGGAAGCGTTCGCTCGCCGGCGACAAGTGCATCCGCGTCCGAGCGCGATCCCACGCCAGTCACCGCAACGCGACTTCCTCTGCCGCGAGGCATCTCTCTCGTCGAGCACACCGCTCATCACATCACGCACACGCCGTTGGCGGTTCTTCCGCTTGAGTTTATATCCTGTATCGCTCGTTCATAGACTCTCCCGACGCGCTTTTGATACCCGCCGTTTCTCCTGTAACTAACCCCTCGCATGCCTTGTCCTGTACCCTCTCACACGTGCCTCTTCTTGTAGCCATTTTCTAACGCAATGCGGCAGCCTAAACGTGTGCGCCCGACCGAATGTTGAGAGCCGGCATGGGAGCGCAAACTCGTTTTCCGGAAAGGTCTGCGTGAACCTCGCGTCTCCAAACGGACTCGTAAAATGAATGTTGCAAATACTTCTCGCCACGGACCACAGTCTTTACTTGTACAATTTGCGCGCGACTCACTTCTTCCCATGCGCCTTCTTTCGCTCCGCAAAGATATCGATACCCCGCTTGCCGTCCGAGCGAATCGCCGCCTGTCCATAGTCGCGCTTCTCGAATCCGTCCGGGCCCATGCCGGCCGGAGTAATGTCGCGGTCAAAGATCTGGGTCGGCAGCGACATGGTCCATAACTTCTTTCGGAACGTCTTGACCCACGTACGCGTTCTTGGGCTCCGGGGCCAGGGCGACCGCGGGCGACGCACCCGGATGTTCGTCGATCAGCGCCTGCTCCCTCCGGTTCCACTCGTCGAGCAACTCTTGCGAGGGCAATGTTCCGATGATACCAGCGTGTGTAATACCTGCAAAACGTACACCCGGGATGTGCCGGCTGCTGGTAAAGCGGCCTTCAAAGTCCCAGATCGCTTTCGTCGCCTTCGTGTCGAAACGGGTGGCGAAAAGTCCTCCGTCGGCCTTTTCGAAGACGCCGGTGTAGCCCCACGGCATACTCTCGTAGTACTCGATGTTGAGGATCTCGACGCAGAGGGCGTCGCCGGGTTCCGCTCCCTCAACCGCGACCGGTCCGGTCAGGTAATCTGCGACGAATTTCGAAAGTCAATCTCGAGGAAGCCTTCCGGACGGGCGTGACCCGGGAGGCGCTCACGGATACGCGTAAGGTCGACGCTGGCAACGTCGTCCGAGTCGTCCGAGTTCTGTGGAACGAGAGAAAGTGTCAGTCTGGGAGCCTTCTTGTTTCGAGGTGGGGAAGGAGGGGAAGAATCGTCAAAGCGAGGCGCTCCTTCTCGATAAAAAGCAGAGCTACATACCCTGATTTGACCTCCGGTCCATTCGTGGCAACCGAGTTTGAAGACGGTGCCGGGTTTGACGGTAGCGGCGGGCGGGATGTGTGGGTGCCAGCGGTTCATGAGACCCTTTTGTTCGGCAGCAGGCTTGAGGGGGTCGACGGTAATGAGCATAGGAGCAGACATCTTGTTTGTAGTGCGGCGGTGTGTGTAAGAAATGGAGAAGCGAGAGGGGAGCAGCGGAGAAGCCAAAGTGCGATGAGCGACTCAGGGAGCGAGCGCAGGTGGGGACAACGGCTCCTGATACGAGGACATGCTGCGCACTCCGAGGCGATTTCGGACAGCGAGGGACCAGATAAGCGCGAGCACTCTTGAAGCAAGCTTGAAGGGTCAAATCAGGAAACGACGGCCGTCGGGCCGCGGCGGCGGCTCGTCGCGCTTCGCTTCGCTCGCACCTCGCCTTGCGCCGAGCTTGGCAGCTGGACCTGTGCTTCTGCATGCAAAATGTTCCACACGATAACGCACGACGCATTCGCCTCGGCTTGTAGCCTCGCTTGGACATTTGCACGCGAGACCCCGAGGAATGCCGCTCGACCGCCGTCGACCAGAGCTGCCCGGCGAGATCACCAGAGGCGAGAACGAGAGCCTGCTACATGCGCTGTCACTGCAGTATGTATCGCTACACCTAAGAATGGGCTGCAGAGCCAGAGTGCGGGCCGCCGTCAATCGCCGGTCCTTATCTGCGATCTCAACCCGGCCGGGTTATCGCAACGACTCCGACCGACCAAGCTAAAACCAACTCAAGCTTTCCCAAGAGCTCGCGCTAACTGCCGATCGCTGCGCATGTCTAGATTACGGGCGGCGGTGAGAGAACCCTTGATGTCCGGCGACTTCGCGGCGAAACCCCCTGGAGCTCCTATCTCGCCGGCAACGTCCAGCTTATCTCGCTCGATTGGAGGACGAGGCGAACTCCTAGCATAACTGCTCCCTCTCCAACCTCTCTTTCGGATTGATTCTTTGCTCTCGAACTCCTCCATCTGCTTGCGAACTTGTTCGAAGCGACGCCCGCCCCCAGCTTCTGCCCAGCTTTCCATCCCCTGGACGTTCACTCGCTCACTCGCCCTCGAATCCGATTACCTCGATACACACTCACCAGGATGGCAAAGTCGACCGCCATCCTCTCGCAAGGCGTCGGGTACGGGGTCGTGCTCGGACTCGGCCTCTTCTTCACCGCCCTTATGGTCCTGATCACGAAACTCCAAACCCGCTACACTAAGTTCAAGGTGACGAGCTTGGCCGAGTTCTCCTCTGCCAGTCATTCAGTCAAGCCGGCTCTCATGTGAGTGGGTGTCCAATTCGGCCTCCGGAGGATGGGCGATGGCTGACCCGTTTCCTTGACCGTCTGTGCTCGCAGCGGATGCGCCATTGTCAGTTCCTGGACTTGGGCGGCGACCCTACTTCAGAGTTCAGCAATGGGCTTCAAAGTAGGTCTATGCGGTCCATAGTAAGTCGACCAGACGGTCGTTCTCGCCGTTCCCGACGCTCGGCGGTCCACGGTGACCCACTTTCGTCCTCCCGCTCGAATCTCTCTCGCAGCGCATACGCCGCTGGAGCCACGGTGCAAGTTCTGCTCTTTTCAATGAACGCCGCCAAGATCAAGGTCAATGCGCCGCGGGTAGGTCGGTTTTTATGCCGGACTGGCACAGATCGCGGAGCTCACGCCGTCGATTCTACGCAGGCGCAAACTTTCCTCGAGGTCATCAGGGCGCGATGGGGCCGCGTACCACACATCATCTTCACCTGCTACGCACTCATCACCAGCTTGCTTGTGTCCTCCATGCTCGTGACGGTATGTCTGAACCTTCTTTTTTCGCCCCTCCCAGCTTCTCCGCTTGTTCCACCCTGCGGCAGCTAACTTTACGCTATGATACAGGGCGGAGCCGCCGTTGTAACCGATCTTACCGACGCCAATCAATACGCGATTAGTATGATCATCTCCCTTCCTGTGGCAATTTACACCCTCGTGGGCGGACTTCGTAGTTCTCTACTCGCCGACTACATCCACACATGCGCCCTTTTCGCCATCATCCTCACGTTCCAATTCACCGTGTACGCCACCTCGGACAAGATCGGTTCGCCCTCCCGCATGTACGACTTGCTCGTTCAAGCCGGCAAGGACTGGCCCGTCGAAGGCAACAAAGACGGCTCGTACTTGACGTTCCAGTCTCGCACTGGCATGATTTTCATGTCCGCCGTCTATGTTCTTCCGTCGCAAGTCTGAGGGCTGCACTGACGACGCCGTCTTCCGCAGGGTCATTAACCTGATCGGTTGGTCTTCCTCTCTCTAGAACCCTATGGCCTCGTGACTGATCGGACCGCTATGGCCGCGTCACTCGACCGCCTTTCGCTTCGCAGGCAACTTCGGAACCGTCTTTTGCGACCAAGGTGCGCCGTTCCTCCGTTCGTTGTCGTGAAACTCCCCGCTCACGCTGGCTTCTCTACAGCATATTGGCAGCGCGCTATAGCCTCAGTACCTTCTACAGCTGTAAAGGGTTATATGATTGGCGGTTCGGCGTGGCTTTCGTGCGTATATCGTGTTTTTTTCCCGCCCAAAAAAGCTTGATTCGACGCCGCTGACGATAACTCGACACAGGGTTCCGCTCGGAATGGCCGCCACGATGGGCTTGTCGTCGGTTGTGCTCAAGTACGACCCGACTTACCCTAATTATCCGGAGGGCTTGTCGCCGAGCGAGGTCGCAGCCGGTTTGCCCGCCGCAGCCGCGGCGCAGGTTCTTCTTAAGGAAGGTGGCGCCGCTTTGCTTCTTATTCTACTGGTGAGCTTTTCTACGTCGGCGTTGTCATCTCTTCTCTTCATTGTTGCTGCCGTCCTCGTAGCCGTGGCGGTCGCAACTGCCGTCGCTGCGAAGCGCGAACCGGGAAGCATTTTGGCTGATCCTCCCAATCTTCCTTGCGCAGTTCCTCGCCGTTACCTCCTCAGCCGCAGCAGAACTCTGTGCGACCTCGACTATCTTTGCCAACGACATTTGGCTCGCATACATACGCCCGCACGCGAGCGAGAAGGAAGTCCTCCGCGTCGACCATGCCGCGATCGTCGGATGGGCGCTCGTGATGGGTGTCGCCGGCTGCATCTTCACGGCAATCGGTCTGTCCATGGGATGGCTATACATGGTGCGCCGTGGATTACCCGCTTTTCGTCGGCACTTTCGCAACCGGAACTGACGACCGCGCTTTTCTTGTCGTTCACGAAGTTCATGGGCGTCGTGATCGGAGCGGGCGTCGTCCCCATCGCGTTGGCGATCATGTCGTCGCGCGCGAACCGGTACGCGTGCGCGGGTGGCGCTGTATTTGGAACGTCGTCGGCCGTGAGTGCTCGAGCGTTAGCGTCGCTTGGCCTTCTCAGAACGAAGAGACTGATCCGTCCTCGCCACGTCTAGCTCGTCGGGTGGCTCGTCGCGACTGCGACGCTCAACAACGGCACAATTAGCCTCGAGACGACGATCCAGGACTACCCTATGCTCATCGGTAACCTCCTCAGGTCGGTCGCGCTCCTTTCATCCTTGGCGCGATCATCCGAGTCCGACAACGAAGCTTACGCAAGGGCCGCTCTACAGTTTCTGCCTCTCGGGACTCACCGCCATCATCGGTTCGCTCATTTGGCCCGAGAACTACGACTGGGCCGAGACCCGCGCCCTCCACGCCCACCCTCCGGCGACGGTCGAGGAGGTACCCGCCGAGATGGTCGAAGGCGAGAAGGACGCCGACGACACGAAGGACAAGACGCAGATCGTGCAGACGCCGCTCGGAGGACGCTCGGTCGCGCCGTCTTTGAAGGACACCGGCATGGATCTCGAGCTGGAGCCGCCCGTCTCGGTGCACGAGGACTCGCCGGAAGAGATCGAAAAGACGTTCCGCTTCGCTTGCTGGGTCGCGTCGTCCGCCTTTGTCATCCTCCTCATCCTGTCAGTCCTGTTTTGTTCGGACGATTTCACCTCGGAGCTCAAGCTGACGACTAGCCGTGACCGCCTGCAGCATTCCGGTACCGCTCGCCGCCTCTGGTTACATCTCGACCAAGGTCGGCTTCGTCTTCTACGTTGTGGTCTCGATCATCTGGGTCTTCTGTGAGTGCCTTGTCGCCTTCGTGACTTTGACTGTTGGGTATGCAGAGGGAGCGCTGACACTCTCAATCCATGCTTGCTTGCAGACGGAGCGACTGCGGTCTGCATCATGCCCATCTGGGAATACCGTCACTCGCTCGCCGAGATTGGCGGAAACATCTGGGCCGACGTTACGAAGCGCAAACGCGTCGCGCAATAATGTGGCGCTCTAGTTCCTCGCAGAGAGGATCTCGAGACTGCAGAAAGGGATTAATCGACGGGAATCATGTGTAGAAAGTTGTCAAATCGAATTTGGTCTTGATAGATTCTTTTCCAGCATGGAGTCCGAGGTTGGTTGCGACCTTCAGGCAGAAGAAAGCGGCGCTATATGTTGCTTGCCACCTCTTCGAAAGGAGCGCAGCTCGATCGAGTGGCGGGCAGCTCTCGGCTTCCGCGTGGGGACAGCGGAGAGCTTTTTGGCCAACCCGTCGCTGCCGTCCCCTGCTCTACGAGTCCATAGACCGAGTCGCCATGTCTGCCATCAACTCGTACCAGACTCCGTGAGTGCTGCGCCCGCAGTCCTGTTCGGCGGCGCCTGAGAGCTGATCAAACCGCTGTCCCTGGCGCCATCTCGACTACGCCCAATCTCGCCTCTTCCCGCCGTACGACTGGACGCTGGACCGTTGCTGTGATGCAGGCTCTCGTCGCGGTATGCGTCAAAGGAGATGAGCAAGCTCTTCTCGCCGTCGGTGCGTCCCCCGAGACCCGGAGCTTTCGAGCCGAAGGCTCCCGACCGATAGCAGCGAGTGACTGCCTACAGCCAGCTGACGAGGTTGCTAGCGTTACAGACTCGTTTCGGCACCTGGCGCAAGCTCTGGCTCAGTCTCGCGACCGCCGAGAAGCAGCTCGGCCTCAACATCACCGACGAGGCGATCGAGCAGATGAAGGCCAACCTTGTCCGTCCTTGGCAGCTCTCCCACGCTCACAGCAGCGCACGTTGACGCGATTCACGCCTTGAACAGGACCTCGACGAGGCCCAGATGGCAGACGCGGCCGTCGAGGAGAAGAAGCGCCGTCACGATGTCATGGCGCACGTCCACGTCTTTGGCCAGCGTGCTCCCGCCGCCGCCGGTATTATCCACCTCGGCGCCACCTCGTGCTACGTCACCGACAACGCCGACTTGATCTTCCTCCGCGACGCATGCGACATCATCCTCCCGAAGCTCGCCGTCGTCATCGAGCGTCTCGCCCGTTTCGCCGAGGCGCACAAGGACCTCCCGACGCTCGGGTGGACTCACTTCCAGCCGGCGCAGTTGACCACGGTCGGCAAGCGTGCGACCCTCTGGATTCAGGTCCGTCGCGACAATGTGACGGGGAATTCGGATGATTGTTAACTTTCCCCCGCCGGTACCCCCGAACAGGAGCTCCTCTGGGACCTGCGCAACATCCAGCGCGCACGCGACGACATTGGTTTCCGTGGCGTCAAGGGTACCACCGGTACCCAGGCGTCTTTCCTTGCCCTTTTCGAGGGTGACCACGACAAGGTGAGTTGCGTCCGGATGTCTGCTTGATTGGCTGACCCCGCGCTGACTTTTGCTCTTCGTATCGACGACAGGTCGAAGAGCTCGACCGCCTCGTCACCGAGCTCTCTGGCTTTAAGCACGCCTACCCCGTCACCGGCCAGACCTACTCGCGCAAGATCGATATCGACGTCCTCGGCCCGCTCGCCTCGTTCGGTGCCACTGCCCACAAGATCGCGACCGACATCCGTCTCCTCGCCAACCTCAAGGAGGTCGAGGAACCGTTCGAGAAGGACCAGATCGGTTCCTCGGCCATGGCGTACAAGCGCAACCCGATGCGGTCGGAGCGTGTTTGCTCGCTCGCTCGTCACCTCATGGTCATCCAGCAGAACGCCATGATGACCGCCAGCGTCCAATGGTTTGAGCGCACCCTCGACGACTCGTGAGTCTCGTCGTCATGCCTTCTCACGATGTTCCGCGCTAACTCGTGAACGTTGCAGGGCCAACCGCCGTATCACCATCCCGGAAGCTTTCCTCACCGCCGACGTCATCCTCACGACCCTGCAGAACGTCACCGAGGGTCTCGTCGTCTACCCGGCCATCATCGCTCGCCGTGTCCGCCAGGAGCTGCCGTTCATGGCGACCGAGGTGAGCACAATAGCCGGAAGATTTGCTGGAACGTGCGCCTGCGCTAACTTGCCTCCCGCTTGCCCTGGTCAGAACATCATCATGGCTATTGTCAAGAAGGGCGGTGACCGACAAGTCTGCCACGAAAAGATCCGTGTCCTCTCGCACGAGGCCGGCGCCGTCGTCAAGCAGCAGGGAGGCGAGAACGACCTGATCGACCGCGTCCGCGCCGACCCGTTCTTTGCCCCGATCGTCGACGAGCTCGACAAGCTCCTCGACCCGTCGACGTTTGTCGGCCGCGCGCCCGAGCAGACGACCAAGTTTGTGCACGAGTTTGTCGAGCCGGCGATCGAGCCGTACCGCAAGCAGGTTGACGGCGCCACCGCCGCTGAACTTTCCGTCTGAACGCTCCGACCCCCTTATTACCAGGTTTCCTCCCTTCCCCTATAACTCTAGAATCCGCCACGGCGACTCGGGACGACCCTTTCAACCGGCTCGTCGCCTGTCGAAACCGGCCCAAAACGCGCGCACCTTTTATCCGCGCGACCACTCCTATTCGCCACTACACACTCTTTGATATTGTCGCATCTTCCGCCTTTCAGTTCCTTTCCGGGCTTCACTCTCTACGCAGTACTATCACTCTGTCTAACAATCATAAGCGGGTTCAACACTATTCGCACGTTCCGTCGAGCGCAGTAAATCGACTTGTGCCTGCTTTTCTCCGCCTCTCCGGCGCCAGAGCTGGCCTGGTCTGTGTCGCCTCGCAGCGGAGCATTAGGCGCTGCTAGAGATGCGACAACCACGCACGTTTGCGCACGTAACTGTTCGCCGTCAATCTCGCAAGATCCGTCGACAACCCGGAGAGCCGGTCTTCCCGAAAGCATCCAGATTGTCCGACGTGCGCGAATACGAGCCTTTTCTGATCATACTGGCAAGAGAAAGAAGCCTCCCAAAGGCGTCTGTATAGGCCAGGTTTCATCGCGGCCGGTGTCGAGTTGATCGAGCCCGCGCCGACACTTTTGATCTCGCCACACACGAACGAGTGACCCGCGAGTCTAGACTTTTGGACAGTGTGGCGCGACGCAAGGGAGTGCCGCAACGGCCTGGCGGGCTCTCGCGAGCGGAATACAACGCTGCTCGCGAGGATGAGGAGCGAAGGCGGAGCGAACGCGAAGAGGAGGACCGACGGAGGAGGGAGGCGCACGTACGCGCACTCGAGGCAGCTGCGGCGGCTCAGAGGCACCCGAATCTGATCATTCCCACTCTGACCGGTACGCCATTCCGCTCACGCGGTCTTGAAACGAGGCGATGCTGATCTGGCGGACGGATCTCTCAACGCAACAGCGATCCCAGCACCGCGTGTGTACAGACTCTGTAGCAGTCCAAGAAACGAGCGACTGATCCTCTACGCGCTACAGCACCGCCTGCGCCGCTGGGGCCCGCTCCGGCTGCGTATCAGGCTGGTCCCTATCCGCCTCCTCCACCAAATCGACATGCCGTTCCGACCTATCCTCCCGCATTCTTACCATCGGCCCCGATCAGACCAGTGCCGTCAGCCCAACATACCTTTGTGCCGCCGCCCATGCAGCACATGACTGGTGTCCCGGCACCGCCGCAAACGAACGCGGTTCAGCCGGAGCAGGTCCCGAAACTGGAACGCCCGCCGGGACTGAGTCGTTTTGCGGAACTCTACGTGCCCATGTGGCTACGACGAGTCAATGCGGACCCGCCAGTCGCGGTCATTCCTCGAAGCGCTGCAGAGGCATTCAACGTCCGTTCCCTTTTCATCTCGTCCTGCATTTGCTGTTTGCTCACGTCGATGTCGTCCGCAGATTGATCACAGTACTCTGCACGACTCGCTCTACCCTCCTCAGCTCTTGCATCACCTCAACGAAATCGAACGCAGGAATCGCGTTCGGATCTCGGACATGACGAAAAAAACCGACACGCTCGCCGGTCACGGCTTCAAATCTGCGCTCGCCGCTCACGGCTTCAAATCTCCGAAAGCTGCCCTCGAGGAACTTTCTCCGGCAGCCTACGCTCGACACTGGCTTCCGTTACAACAGGCTGAGTACACGGCACGGGGTCTCCAGCTCCAACAAGCGGCCCTCTACGGCGTGCCGCTCCGTCCTCGGCCCCGCCACCCGGGCGAACCGGTCGGTCCGCCGTTGTACACCCTCGAAGCGCGGTCGATCCGTGAAGGCTGGCCGCCTGTCGACCTCGGAGACGTCTTGAGCATTCGGCAGCTCCGCCCCCAGTACCAAAGCTGGCAGGGCCTCGAGTTCCACGCGAGCGTGGCGGGAATCAATCGAGCTGCTGGAGAGGTGCTGCTCCGATGCGACGGACTCTTGCAATACCAAGAGGCGATGGTCTTCAACGTCGTGTGGCGGGTCCAAGGTGAGACTGACCGCCCTGGATCGGGGGACGCTTACAGAACTGACGAGACTCTCGAATCCCGCAGACCGGATTTTCAGCGAGTGGCGGCACTCTTGCGAGCTCCTCGACCTGTACCTGACTTCGGATCCTCTCCTCGCCGACATCGAGCAGACCTCCGGCAAACGGAAGCGGACAGCGGTCGAGAGCTGGCTGTTTCCCGATCACTCGGACGTCGCGCTGACCGCCCCGCCGCCGGAAGACGCCGATCTCGAATGTGACTGGGTGGACGCGAGCCTGAACGAGGAACAGAAAAATGCCGTGCGGTCGATCCTGTGGGGCAAGCAGCGATTGCCTCTTCTCCTGCACGGTCCTCCCGGTACGGGCAAGACGAAAACGCTCGTCGAGGCGATCTTCCAGATTCTCAAACGTCAGTCCAAACCTCCTGCCAAGTCGACTTGAACATGTGCTGATGCTCCTCGACCGCTCTTAGGCCATCCCGACACGCACATCTTGGTCTGCGGCGCCTCGAATCCTTCTACGGACACCCTGGCGATGCGACTTCGCTCTTTGATGCCCAAAGATCTCTTCCGACTCAACGCGCCGAGTCGCCCCTTCGCCGAAGTACGCGGCGAATTGCTCCCCTTCTGCCACGTCGAAAACGATCGCTTCGCCATGCCGAGCATGTCTACTCTTCTCTCCAAGCGCGTCATCTGTACCACCGTCCTCGACGCTTCCATCCTTTTGCGATCTCGAATCACCAATCACGACCTTTCCACCCTCGAAATCTACGTCAGCGGATCCATTCACCCCAACAACCCTCCGCCTCTCGCCAAGCCGCATTTTGGTTACCTTCTCGTCGACGAGGCGGCGCAGGCGACCGAGGCCGACATCGCTTGCGCGTTGAACGTCGTGGCGACCGACGACACTCGCTGCCATCGTGCCCATGTCACAGTCTGCGGAGACGCGCGCCAGCTTGGCCCGCACATCGTCTCTGAAGAAGCGCGCAACCAAGACTTTGACGTCTCGCTCCTCGAACGCCTCATGGACCGGCCTGTCTACGCCGAGCACCCGTTCGCTCGACGAAACCGCGCAAGGAACCCCGATGAGCGGTGGGACATCCGAACAACACCGTTTGTCGACCTCGTACGCAACTACCGCTCGGCGCCGGAAATCCTTTGGCTTCCTTCCACCTTGGTACGCTCGCGAGCTCAGACTGCCAAGCGGTGCGCGGACTGACACGCGGTCTCTCACAGTTCTATGCCGAAACCCTCGTTCCTTGCGCTGCCCGAAGTGTGCAGCAAAGGTGTGTTCCAGCGTTTCAACGTAGCCCGACTCGACGGCGGCTGACTCGCCGTCTACCGCAGTTCCTTACGCGCCTGGCCGCGCCTCCCGAATCCCGGATTCCCCATCATCTTCCAGCACGTCGCCGGCGACGATCTCGAAGTCGACGAAGGGGCGTCATTCTTCAACGACCTCGAAGTCCAAGCCGTGCGCGACCACATCTTGGCGCTTGTCCGGCCGCCTCCCGACAAAGCAGCGCACGGCATGGTCTCTGCGAAAGAGATCAGTGTCATTTCTCCTTTCCGCGAGCAGGTCTGGCGGATCCGTCTTGCGCTCCGAGCGGTCGGTCTCGGCGAAGTCGACGTCGGAAACGTCGAAGCTCTGCAGGGCGCTGAAAAGTGAGTTTTCGCCGCGGCTTCCTTTCAAAGCGAACTCATCTCGTTGACCTGCGTGCTTGTTGCAGCCGTATTGTTATCATCTCGACCGTCCGGTCGAAGGAGATGCGCTGGCTCCCGATCGACCGCGCTCAGAACCGCGGTCTGATTCACGAGCCGAAGCGTTTCAACGTCGCCATGACGCGGGCCAAGGAGCTGCTCATCGTCATTGGCAACGCCAACACCCTGACGGTCAGTTCCTAGCCGTCTGATCCCCCGACCCCGTTACTGACCTGCTCCTCTCGCCACCAGATGGACCCTTGGTGGCTCGCTTTCTACCGCCTGTGCATTCGGAACGACTGCTACGTCGGCCCTCCCGTGACCACCAGTGCGGCGCAAGAAGCGGGTCACGCCGTCTCGCGACTCGAGCAGCAGTATCACGCGGAGCGGTCTGCGAGCGGATCTCCTGCATTGGGCAGCACGTCTCGAGAAGATGGAACGGACGAGTCGACCGCAAACGGATCCAAGGCGACGCCGGACGAACGAGCCTTCGACATCTTGATTGGCCGATTGGTCAGCGCGACCGTGAACGAGGATGAAGCCTGAGTCGTAGCTCGCCATTCTTGCGGAACCACTTGACTCGTACCTCGAAGCGCCCGCCTTGTTTGAGAGTGAAAAACGTTTATATGCACAAGAAATGGAGGCTACGGCGACAAGACTGATAATCTGGGGGCACGGAAATAACAGATTAAGGAGAAGACAGCCTGAGTTTGTGGGTGATGAGTTACTGCCGGGGGATATCGGCGCTGGCACGCGGGCTGGCATTGGCACTGTTGCGGCTGCTAGCGCTCGCGTTGCGCGAGTGGCGACTACCGCCGCCGCCGAAAATCTTGTGGAAGAAGCCCTCCTTGCGCTCCTTGTCGACGCCGGGTTCGTGCGGGTTGCGCTTCGACAACTTGCGCTGGACGCCGCCACTGTGCTCGACGGGCGCGACCGCCGAAGGGGGAGCTACACCTGGACCGCTTCGCTCGCCCTGGTGCTGGTGCTGCTGCTGCTGCTGTTGGTGGTGCGGCGGGATCGGCATACCGCCGACGGGCGGCAAGGTCCCCATCCCGGGAATGGCGGCGGCGGTGACGGCAGTGACGCCGAGAGCGGTCGGCGGAGCGCCGGCGTGGGTCTCGTTGTGACGCTGACCGACTCCGGACGAGTCCGACTCCATGCGGTTGGGGTGAGGAGGCGCTAGCGGCGAACTCGGCGAGGAAGCAGTCGGCGAGGTCGTCCCCATCGACGACGGACGAACAGGAGCAGTAGCTCCGACGACGGGTCCCGAAACAAGCGGGTCTGCCGGGGTTTTCGTCATCAGTGACTGAAAGTTCTTCCGTCCGCATCTTTTGCAAAGCACTCACCTCGAACGCCGACGATGCTGTCCATCATGCGGTCGCGCCGCGCTTCGACATCTCCAGCCGGAACATTCGGACGAGCTCCAGCAAACCCGGTCGGACCGGACATGGCTGCATTCGACGGGACTGGCGCCTGCTGCTGCTGCTGAGGCGGAACGGCAAAATGAGCTTGCGGGTGAACGGCGGGCTGGACGGGGTGCTGCTGCTGCATGGGCTGCATGGGCTGCATGGGCTGCATGGGCTGCATGGGGTGCTGCTGACCGTGCGCAAACGACGCCGGCCCAACCGAACCAGCCACGGAAGCAGGGCGGTCCAACTCCGTCGTCGAAAACTGACTCGAGCGAGGACTTCCCTTCGACAGACTCTTGCGGTGCAAGCGCTTGTGACCGTCGACGACGGCGGTCGTGATCTTCATGTGCGGGCTCCGCTCGATAGTGGCAGCAGGTTCGTTAGGCTGTTGCTGAGCCGCAAGGTGCGGTGGGACGGCGCCCTGCTGCTGCTGCAGGGGCGGCGGCGGCGCAACCGGCGAAGGCGACATTTGTTGCTGCTGCGGCGGTGGCGGCATGGTCTGGGCAGGAGAGCCCATCACGGCGCGAGTACTGCTCGGAGTCGTGTTCTCGACAGCGGTCGGCGACGAAGGAGTGTACGCGGCGTCCTCCCTGAAACGGGAAACCGGCGCCGGCGCCGCGCGGCTCGGGGTCGAGACTGGTACTCCACTCGACTGTCGCGCAAGCATAGTAGCGCCTGCCGCGCCGGCACCGGCACCCGCCAGACCGGCCGCAGCCGCGAGCGGAACCGCGTTCGAGCGTTGCTCCTGAGTAGCGGGAGGGGTCGACTCATCGGGCGCCGCCGCGGCCTGCTGCTGCACATTCGGCGCCGGCTGCGGGAGGTGCGCAAATTCCTGCATAGCCGGAGTCGGTTCGACGCCCGGAACGACACCGACAAAGCCAGCTTGCTCCGGGCTGGTGGCAGGACCAGCGGTCGCGGCAAGTTCCCTCGGGTCGACGGCGCGGTGCGCTCCACCGTGCTGAAGACTGTCTGCAGCGGCGGCAGTCGAGGGAAGCTCGGCGCGTTGCTCCCAGAGCGGGGCGGGCGCCATCGTCGCCGAGACGGGCGGCGTATCGAAGTTCTCGGTAAAAGTCGACGACATCCGCGGTGCCTACTCAAAAGCGAAGAGGGAAAGTCAGCAAAGTGAAGCAGGCGAAAGATCGGACCAGTTTGCAAAAAGCGCGCTCACGTTCTCAACGGGCGAGTCGTTCGAGAACGACTTCATCCCGACCGCCATCGCGACGCCACCTCCTCCCGCAGCAGCGACCGCGAGCGCTTCATCGACGGCTTTGCCTTTGCCCTTGTCCTGGGCAGTGAACATCGGCGCCTCGTCGAGCTTGCTGAGCGACGAGGCATCAGTCTCGCTAGCCCGCGTCTCGACGTGCTCGGGGAGGGTGGGAGGCGGGTACGGCTCAAAGTCCTTTGGCTGCGCGATTTGCAACATCTTCTGTCAGTCAACCGCTGCAAAAGGGTCTCTTTGCATGTGCAAGAAGCGGAGGAGACGACGCACGGCGTCTTTGTCAACCGACTCTGGTCCAGCAAGGGCGGCGGCACCACCGAGCGCAGCTCCTCCGGCGACGAGCGGCGCCGCTTCTCCCTGCAGTCAGGAAAAGATCGTTCAACGCAAAGGAAGGAAACAAACACGTGAGGAGCAACAGAGAAAAGACACTCACGAGGTGGAACGGGTTCCTCTCGCGCGGGGTCTCGGTCTCGTCCGATCCGGCGATGGAGACGTCACTCCTCGCGCTGGGCGTGTCGACCGGGAGCGGGACACTAGCAGCCGCAGCGAGAGGAGTCTCGTTCGACGACTGGGAGTTGAAAGGCACTACATCAGCATCGACGGCAAGCGCAAACCGTTCGATCCGCCCACTCGAGTCCGCTTTCATATGCGCAACTCACCTCGAGCGGCAATCCGTCGGCGTTCCGATCAATGTCCCGATCGGTGAGCAAAATTGTGCCCGGCTCGCGCGCGCCAAAGCCGCTCGCGGCGGGTCCGGGGGCGATCGTGGGAGTCTCGACGCCCGAACCGGCGGCGAGGACGGCGCCTGAGAAGGAGTCGAGCGAGCCGGACGGGGTCGGGAGGGACGGCCGGTCGGTCGACTGTGCGTCGGGGGAAGAGGGCTAGAATGATCAGCGATCAGCAGTCCTCAGCGCGGACGAGGACGCCGAATCCCAAATGATGGAAAGCCAGCTCGCCACGCACCTCGTTCTCGTTATCGAGCGGAGTCGCCGTCAAGATTTCGTTTCTGCTCGTTCCACGGACGTTGGTCGGAATTCCTGCGCCGGCCTGCAAGTCCTTCTCGACGGCCTCGTTGACCGATACCGTCGCCGGTTCCTCGATCTCGTTCTCGACTTTGCCGACCGAGGTCGCTCCCGCCGCTGCGGCACCGAGCAACGCGGCCTCGGCGCTGAGAGGCGGAGTGGCCGCGCTCGTCGAAGAGGCGGATTCGGCGAGGAGGCGCTGCGCGGGCGAGTGGGCGAGTTCGGCTTGCGACTTTTCGATGGCGGGGGTGCCAAAGTTGGGCGGGGTCGCCGTCGGAGTGGTCATTTGCGATTCCGAGACCTGCGTGGACAAGTGATGCCCAGGTCAATTCAAGCTCCGTTGTTTGAGAAGGGGCGCTGGACAAAGGGCGCGGGTGACTCACGGGCACTGCGGCTTGTTTCGTGTCTGCCGTGGTCGACGGTTCCTCGACCTCGTTCGAAGCCAACTTGGCGCCGGCGGCTCCGGCGAGGAGGGCTTCGCCGAGGTGTCGGCCGTCGTCGTCGTTGTTGTTGAGGAGCTGCTGGGCGGGCGAGTGGGCCAACTCGGCCTGTTCCTTTTCGACTGCGGGGGTCCCAAACGCTTCATGCGTATCGAGCTGGACGGCGGCGGCGGCCGGGGTGGTGGAGGTGGTGGTCGAGTCCGCGTGCTTGGGTTCGTCTGCGAGTGCCATTTCAGTGATGCCTTGGTGCTCGACTGCGCTCAATCCGGCGAGACCGCCTCCGACTGCGGCGCCGAGCGGGCCTCCGACGACAAAGCCGGCTGCTGCGCCGAGGAGGGCGACGCCTGCGCCTTCGAGGCGGTGCTTGTTCGCTTCGGCTTCGTGCTCGAGGGCTGCGTGGTCTGCAGAGACTGCGGGAGCGGGGTCGACGGCTGGTTCCTCGACCGAGGGAGTGGGCGGGTAAAAGCCCGGAAAGTGGTCGTCGAGGGTCGGAGCGGGGGAGGGAGCCGGGTGCTCCATCGTGGTACCTGCGACTGTACTTCAAGGACAGTCTTGACGGTAAAGCAAGAGCAGCGACGTCCTTCTCGTGTCCGCCCGATCGGAGTGACGTCGGCGGCTCCGACGACTGCAGGGGAGGCCTGTGGGGGGAAATAGCCCGCCTCTGTAATCGATTACAAATACTCAATTACACCGCGGGCCTCTCATCGGCCTCATCAACTCGTCTACCCAACAAATACACGCACAGTCTCGGCAGGGTAGTCCCGTCGGTGAGGCAAAGACTCCAGCACTTGCGAGGGAATCTGTGCTGATCCCTTGAAGCGCCGCTGTGCAGATCCACTCCCCCGGCTCCTCCGCCTCACTCCGCTTTTGATCGCTCGCCCTACGCACACCGCAACCGAATCAATTCAAGCATGGCTGCACCGGCTGCGACTTCGAGCGGTCTCTCGGGCAAGATGACCCAGCTGTGGAACTCGCCTGCAGGTGCGTGACCTTACAGAGCGGGCTGATCGTTTGTGGACACCGAGGGTTCACTTTACACAACGGATCGCTGACTGCTCTTCGCACTCCCGTTTCGACCACGCACAGGCCCCAAGTCAGTACACCTCGAGCAAGCCAGTGTCAGAAATCCGAGTCCGGCGACTGACGGCAGGCACCTTCCCTCCCCCGCTCCGAACCGTCTTGCAGAACCGTCTTTTTCTGGGCGCCCATGTTCAAGTGGTGCGTTGGCCCAATGCAGATTGGCTCTTCATGAACTCGTCAGCGGTCATCTTGTACTGTACACGAGCTGACGGCGAGGTTTTTTGCGGATCCGCACAGGGCCCTCGTCGCAGCTGGAATCAAGGACCTGAGCCGACCAGCCGAGGTCATCTCGATCCCTCAAAACCTCGGTGAGAGCTCCGTCCCTTCTCTCCCCAGTCAGTGTCAGGAACCGACTGACCGAACTGCGCGCGAACGACAGCCCTGACTGCGACCGGTCTGATCTGGGTGCGGTACTCGTTCGTCATCACGCCCGTCAACTACTCGCTCGCGGCCGTCAACCTCTTTGTCGCCGGGACTGGGATCACGTCCCTCTACCGCGCATGGGAGTGAGTCCGCTCATTTCCTCTTCACGGATGCGGCGCGAAGGCTGGTTCCTGGATCTCGCTCTCGTTTCGCTT